>CM069904.1:121506839-121682915 GCA_036172215.1 Camellia granthamiana
GTTCATTTGGAAAGTAGGTTGGCTTTTTAGCTTTTTGACTTTTTAGCTATTTCATACAAAGTTTGGGAAGTTGGTTTTGGTGGGTTAGGGGCTAAAATAGTCACAAAAAACAAAATAGGCTATTTTAGCAACAAAATAGGCTATTTTAGCCACAAAAAACAAAACATCAAATCCAATCTATAATCATTACACTCCTCTCTCACAAAAAAAGTCAAAAAAGCCAAAAAGTCAAAAAGCCCTTCCCAAATCAGGCTTTTTAGCCCCAGGCTAAAATAGCTAAAAAGCCAAAAAATCCTTCCCAAATCAGGCTTTTTAGCCCTAGGCTAAAATAGTCAAAAAGTCAAAAAGCCAACTCACTTCCCAAATGGAGGCTCAATCTGTGGCTTAAAAAGTCTCGTTTAGGAAAGATTTTTGACTTTTTTTAACTTTTTTTTGTGAGAAAAAGAATGTAATGATTATGAGTTAAATATGATATTTTATCTTATTAGACTAAAAAACTTATTTTATTTATTTTTTACTATTTTAATAAATAAATAAATAAATAAAAGTCCAAATCCTTCCTTCCCAAACGAGCCTTATCAATTTTTAACTCGCAACCGACTCGACAAATTTTATCACCAAACCGGGCAACTCCTGCCATACTTTCTGAAGCCGTACAAATCGATTTGAGTTGGTGCAACAATTGCAATTAATCGATCATCAAAGTTTTTTTATTTTTTAATAATATATATCAATGGATGTATGTCGTATGGGACAATATCAATATAATAGAAAGAAAAAAAAAAAAAAATTACGGTCGATGATAATAAATGTATGGGCAGTCTTACGTAGCTCGAAACTTCTCCCCCAAATCCCCCGAATAAAAAACGACGTCGTTTTTTGTTTGTTTGTTTTTTTTTTTTGCAGATCAGAACCAGGAAGAAGGAGGAGGAGGAGGGACTGGAGGGGGAGGAGGAGGAGGAGGAGGGACTGGAGGAGGCATAATATTCAGGAGAGGAGGAGGCGGAGGCGGAGCTGGAGCTGCTGCTGCGATGAGCTAGCGGTGAGGCGACGACGGCGGGCGGCGAGGCTCGCAGCTCTCTTCTTCCTTCTTCTTCTCTCTTTCTCTCCCTCTCCCTCTCCCTCTCCCTCTTCTCCCTGCGTTTCAGTTTCAGACTGAAAAAAAAAAAAAAAAAAAAAAAAAAAAAAAAAAAAAAAAAAAAAAAAAACACCCTAATGCCCAAAACGACGTCGTTTTGGACATTAGGGGGATTCGGGGGGGAGAAGTCTCGAGCTACCAAACATTATTCTAAATGTATGTTGTCTTAAGAACATGGTTATCAATAATAATCACATATATCAAGAATAGTGAATAAATTACAAACATACTTCTTGAGATTTGTTTAAAATATAAATTATTTTTTATACTTTAAAAAATTATAAATACTCCCTTATTAAAAAATTTATTTAACAGAATTAATTAAAAAAATAAAATTCATAATTAATCTCCTATACAATAATAAAATTATATAAAGTATTGATTGAAATATATTATCATTCAAACTGTTAATTGACTTGATAATTTATTAATAAAATTGACGATTTGTTATGAAATTAAAAATCACAAGAGATGAAATGTAATTTCTAAAATCACAAAGAATGATTAGTATTTTAATCGAATATCAAGAAATGTATTTATAATTTACCCAAAAATATTTTATTTCTGGCCAATAAATACTTCCATCATATCTTTAATTAGAGCATCTCCAACCCTGAACCAAAGTTTTTATCAACTCTGAGTAAAAAAATGATTTTTTCCTCAATCTGATACCGAGTGCTCCAACGGTTGATTTTCATCAAATTTTCATCAAATCTGTACCGGGATAACCAGTTGGTCGACCGGTTAAGCCAAAATTTTTTTTTTTTTTTTTTTTATAACTTTTTGAACCTTTTAGTGGTCGACTGGTTGGTCACCGGCTGGTCGACCGGTAAGGCAAAATTTTTTTTTTTTTTTTTTTCAACTGTTTGACTTTTTTTTTTTTTGGAACTGTTTGAACCTTTTGGTGATTGACCGGTTGGTCAACCAGCCGGTCAATTGACTAGTTGACCGGTTGGTCTCCCTCAACAGTCATGCACAGTGTTTTGATGAAATGCGGAGCCTATCCTCATTTTGGTGAAACGTTTGGTGAAATCTCGATTTGATATCAATTTGGTGAAACCGTTAGAGCATGAAAAGTGTTTTTTTCACTAAATTTTAAATTTAATGTTAAATTTGGTTCAGAGTTGGAGATAGTCTTATGAATTTATTTTTATTTTAAATATTGATTCAAAATATGATACGTTAAAATCCACATCATATAGATCACACCATTGCCGCCAAAATTGTCAATTCAGATCTTGCAAGACCAAAAAGGCAGTTTCCCACGCATTTACCAAGTTTTTTTCACTTTTCTCTAATAATAAGGGGTTATTTGGGATGACCTAAATAAGTATATTTTTTGTCTTTTTATAAAAGGATGTGTAGAAAAATAAAGAAATGATGTGATGAAAAAAAGATAAAAAAATAAAAAAATAAATTATTTTTGAATTGTCAAACTTGACCTAAGATTAAAAAGTATCTTAGAAACTTGATTAGTTCTCTCAAATCGTGGTCTTAAATGGTAGACTTTCAATGCTTGACTCCAAGTTTTAACGAGTCCCCTAAGGCTAGCCCAGTTAGTTGAAGGACGGGCTTTTAAGTGTCAAATAAATCACAATGTGGATTCAAATTTTAGCATTTATTTTCCTAACTAATCATTATATAATTTATTCTTAAATTCGGATAAATCAAAACTTATTGAACTCTTGTCAAATTTTGAGGTGTGTCAATTTTAATATCCCTTACCTAGATCTTGCATTGACAGAGACTTTTTAGATCAGAGTATTTAAGAAAAAAATGTATAATTGAAAAATTAATACGGTTCTATTCAAATTATTATAAAGTTTAGGAGCCGTTTGGGATGATCTAAATAAGTGTACTTTTTGACTTTTTATGAAATATGAGTTGGGTTTGAAATGATGTGGTAGAGAGGTGATGTGATTTAAATGAGATGATGTGACTTAAATAGGATAATAACTTTTTGACTTTTTAACCTTTTTGTGTTATGCCAAACTTAACCTTTGTTTCATTTTTGAGAAGGTGTTTAGGTTTTCATTCCAAGTAAATAAGAATCATTGATTACGGTTTGATTATCAAATTAAGGCCTCGTTTGGCAAGTGATTTTTTTTGTCAAAAAGTTACTAAAAAATTCAAAAAGCCAACAACCTATATCAAAAAGTCAAAAATTCTATTTTCTCTCTATTTTTTAAACATCTTTTCTTAAAAAGTCAAAAAGTCATTCCAAACGTATTAGTTTTTTTTACATCACATTTTAGCCAAAAAGTCAAAAAGTTATTAAAAAAGTATGTTCCCAAACGAAGCCTAAGACTCGAAATAACAAAATAATCATGAGTTATAAATAAGATTTTTACACTTCATATAGTTTTTTACAACCATGATACAGACCCCCACTATCTCCCACCCCCACTATTCCACACATACGTGGAGGTTAGTGATTGGAGAAAGAGAGAGAAAAAAAAAAAATTTAGCCAATGATGCTCATTAAGGGTGCTGAGGGTCTCCCCATTGAGGGTCCCAAGCCTTAAAAATATGTGCTTTTACACATTATAAAACTTGGGTCAGAGAAAAACGTATAATTTTTAAGTCTACTTGAGAGTTTTTTTGTTTTTTTGTTTTATAATGAATTTATTATTGAACTTGATATTATGGATAAAATGATGAAATTTCTAACCTAAACTCGTTCGCAACCATTTTTACGGTTTGATTCCAAAATTTTTGAAATCCTAACTCCTAAAGACTAATTTAGTTTTTTAATTTGCGCCGAATACTAAGTTAGACCTAATTTCAAAACTTGGGTCGGGTTTTACCAATAGAGTCCGGGGACCTACACTTAAAGAGGATGCGAATTAGGCTCAGGTTGATTCATGAATCTATAAATCAAATATATTCATTCTAACAAGCCAAATACTGAGGGATGGTTTAGAATGATTTAAATAAATGTACTTTTTGACTTTTTATGAAATATAGGTTGAGTATGGGTTGAATTTGAAGTGATGTGGTAAAAAGATGATGTGACTTAAATAGGATAGTGACTTCTTAACTTTTTTAAAAACACTCCAAACAAGGCTTAATAATAATGTTTGATATAATCGATATATATATATAATAATGATAAATTATTTAAGTGCAATTAACGAAATAATTTGACCACGTAACCCACCGAAACAGACAAACATCAAGAAAGGTCGCGAGAGAGAGAGAGAGAGCCAGCTAAGCATATTCGAATCTAAAAGCATCTACGAAAGGGAATACATGTCACCAAAAACAAAACCCCACGTTTTGTCTTCGAGAATGCTTCTCTTACTTTCCTTTTTCTACTTCAGGACTCGTTTGGGGTGCGGGTTAGTTTTTGATTTTTTTGACTATTTTAATCTGAGATTAAAAAGTCTTGTTTAGTTTTTTGACTTTTGTGAGAAAAAAAATTAAAATAATTATAGTTTGGATGTGACATTTTGTCTTATTGACTAAAAAGTCTACCTTATCCTTTTGTGGTTATTTTAGCCAAAAAAACTCCCGTTTAGTTTATGCCAAACGAGGGTTTAAAAACTTTTCTCTATATTTTGATCTTTCTGAGTTTTTATTTATTTATTTAAAATATAAGAGAGAACTTTTGAAAATTTGCTTCTTGTGAGCCACTAGGCATCCATGACTCATAAAATATGATTAGTGTCTTGTGGAGAACATGCCCTAAGTGACCCTACATAGTAGATTTGAGTTAAGTTTTGTTTTTCGGTTGCAATTTAAAGAGTGGTTTCTCTATACATGAAAAACTCCAAATAGAAAAAACTTACACAGAAGTTGTAAGAATTGGCATTGGCCTGGTTGAAACTAGTTCAAATAGAGTTTAAATTTATAAAAAGTCTAACAAATACACGAAAGGCCTCAAACAAAAAAAGACTCACCTATAGATAGTAAAAATAGACATCAATCGGATCGAGTATAGTTCAGGTAAAGTTCAAATAATTGTATAAGCCATGAGGTGGCATGTCTAAATTGATACAATTACTAGTCTGTTATAATTTTTTATTGATCCAATTAGTCAATATTAAATAATATTATAATAATTATGTAAAAGATTTAAACTCGGTCTAACTCACCCTTCAGTCAGTAGAAACTACCCATATCTTTTCTTTGACAACTCTAACATCAAAATCCTAACTTTGATTCGCAAGACACTAATCAATATCAATTATTAGATCTAAATAAGGAGAAAATAAAATTGTTGACGAATAATAAGTAAAATTGGATGCAAAAAAGTGGAGTTTTTTTTTTTGAAAATGAAATTATTCTCATGGTCTTACTTATCACTAGAATTGATCTTACTTGCTACACAATTTGATTCATTTACTACTAGAATTGAACCTAATTGTCACACAATATATGATCAAAAAGTGATTTTTTTTTAGGGGTACTTACCAATTAGTCCTATTCACTAGACTTATTTACCTAAAGGTCCTAACTAATAAATTTAACACAATAAAAATAAAAGAGTGATAAATTTATCACTAAAAATTTATTCATAAAAACAAAGAGAGTGATAAATTTATCACTATAAATTTATTTATAAAAAAAAAAGACTGATAAATTTATCTTTATCACTTAATAAATTTATCAAATAGGACTTAATGAGTATTAAGTCTCCAAAGTAGGACCTATTGAGTAATAAGTCTCTAAAATAGGACAGTTTACTCTTTTTTTTATCCTACATTATGATTAGAATTTTGCTAGCATTTTGGGGCTCACAAAATTATTGTTCCCACCATGATGGAATTGTTATGTTGTTTATACTAATGAGTAATGATTCATCCCCCCTTTTCCCCCCACCCCCTTTGACCCCCTCTCTCTCTCATTGGTCACATTTTCTTTTTCTTTTTCTTTTTTTTCCTGCTCCTCCAATCACCACCCGCCACGTGGCAAAGGGGGGTGAGGGGATGACCCCCACAAGGGGGTCCCAAGCATTATTCTTATACTAATATGCTTCATTACTTGAGAAACCGTGCTATACACCCCCAGTGGGGGTCGCACCCCCAATGAGGTGGCGCGCCCCCACTGGCTGACAGCTGAAAAAAAAAAAAAAAAAAAAAAAAAAAAAACAGTGTGTTTTTTGCCCAATCAAGGGCTGCCACCTCACTGGGGGTCGACCCCCAGTGGGGGTCTAAAGCAAAATTCATTACTTGAGTGGATCACTCATAATTTTTGAGAGTGTATCTTAATTTTGCTAGCTATGTTGGCAATGTGAGCCCACTCAATAATTGGCCTTAATGTGAAATGCTTATGTTAGTACTTGAATAAAATATTTCTCATTTTGAATTAGTTTTTGTTTTTAATAGTTTTATTTTATTTTACTAAATTTTAATTTTAGTTTTTGATAAAACATCAAAAACTCAATCTAAGAGATTCTAAAAAATTTCAAAAAAATAATAATAAACCAAAAATTCATCAAAAAAATTGGCTTTTAACCAAACTAAAGAAGGCATGTTATGAATATCCATTCCATTTTATTGAGTTAGTCGAGATTTTTTATTTCTTCAGTTGGTGTGCCTTCTCTTAACATTGTCACTTGATAATGTATAAAATGTAGGGGGTAACTTAGGCAGGTTCTGTTAAACAACAAGAAAAGACTCATACATAAGTAGTAAGGATGGACACTCGTCGAGTCAAGCCTAGTTAGAATAATGGAGAAGTTCCCAAAAAAAAAAAAAAAAAAAAAAACATTAAGATTTGACCCTTATAACAAAATAAATCTTGAGTTTTTTATTTTGTCAATTTAAACTCTAATTTTTTTAACTTGTTTTCAATTTAAACCACCTGTTTATTTTTGTTAAGTAAAACCGATGAAGAAGATAATATTTTAGTCATTAAACTCAACAAAAAATAAAAAATGATATTTTAGATATTTTATATATATACTTACATTAAGTTTAATGACTAAAATACTATTTTCCTATCAATTTTACTTAACTAAAATAAACAAATGGTTTAAATTTAAAAAAAAAATTTTTAAATGTTAGAGTTTACATTGAGTAATTAAAAATTCATAATTTGTTTTGTTAAAACAGTCAAATTCTTGAAATTTTTTTCATAATTTTCTCTAAAATAATTGTACATTTTAGTAGTTGAGGAATGTACAATCTTTTAACCAAAACCTATTTCTTGGGGAGCACTTCTAATGGTGGTGTTTTTAAATTAGATTTCAAAGCAGGTAGCCATCCATTTCGAAGGTTTTTTGTTGTTGGATTTTTGGTTAAATTGAGACAGAATTGAACCTATATTATAATTCTATTAAAAAAAAAATAGTCGTGTTTGGTCTACAAGACTTTCTCGATCTTATAGTAAAATCATACTGCCCATTGGATTACCCAAAAAAAATATGAGTCATATTGATAAGTCATTCATGTTATTTAACTTTTATATTTGATCTATTTTTATCTCAACATTGAAGTGTTTTTAGTCTCTCACATGTGATGGAAGATTATCCTCGCTTTGAACTTTTATATTTGATTTATTTCTCTCATATTTGTACCAGAGAAGTCGCCGTAGCCATTCGAGCAACTTTGTTCCCCTCCCTGCCAATATGGGGATGTACCAAAGCTTCAAAACGATTGCCCGAACACAGAGATTGCATGAGTGATATGGCCTATTGCAGAAAAGGAGTCTTTTGCTTTCGGAATATCCGAGATTACATTCAAGGAGTCCCCTTCCAAATGAATTGGATGTAATCCCAATTCAGCTGCAAATATGAGAGTTAGGGGTTTCAATTCTTGCCAGAAACGAGGTTGAGTGGCAATAGCAGTAACCTGTCACCTGCTAAAATTGCCGCTTCACATACACTTTAGGAGTACACTAGATATATACAGAAAGATGAACCCTCATTAAGTACTAGCGGAACCCAAACAGCCTGGCCATCCAAAGATTGTGCATCTCACAAAATCATCCTTTAGCCAATAACCTGTAACTATTTGTTTTATATATTTATTTTTGTTCAAAAAATCCACAACAAAACTATCACAAGTTTACAGTGTTCTCTCTGCACTACTCAAACAATTATATATACAGCAAGTTTTTTCATACAACAATTTGATAACCTAAGATTTCAATGATCATTAATTGTGCAAGAGGGGATTGGAGTGATGTTCTCTGTACACCTCTTATGTGGAGCCACGGGCATAATTCACACAAGCTACGAGTACATACTCACAAAGAGTTGGGAACTAAGGACTACTACGAATCGCGGTAAATTGGTTGAGGCGACCACTTGATATGCAAGTTGAGTTTTCCTGATTTAGCCCCGTCTAGTGGGAAACTGTCTTTGTATTCCCCTTCCAGTATGGCCCTTGTCAGCGTCATGATGCATCGGCCCATATAGTCCTGCACGGTGAAGGAAAAGCACAAAATTAAATACAAAAAGATTAAACCATATAGAATAATTTTTGAAACAATACGGTCCCAAGTTGCCATTGACAAGGTATAAGCAGTACCTAGTGCTGTAACATTGGGGTTGTTTAGGATGTTCTAATTTGAATTTTTTAGAGTAGTAGAAGTAAGCATAGTTTTGAGCATTGTTAATATCTGTCTATATGCTCCGTATCTGAGGGTTAATCGATGTAAAACTACTTCCTCATCCACGTCAATTCACAAAATCTACATCATATTTTCTTACCAACAAATGAAGGAAAATAGAAATAAATAGCAGGAATTTTCTACCTTCCCAAATGTGTCATGGTCCCAGACTTCCAGAATAAGCATATCATGTAATCCATCCTCCACAACAAAGTCGAAAGTTTGATTCCATACTGGATTCAGACTCTCATTCACAACCTAAGAACACAAAACAACTTTAGAAATCGAGGAAATTAACAGTGCAAGCATTCAGGAACAATGCAAGCATCCAGAGAGAGAGAGAAGTACCCTAGTTTTGTTTTTTGATTCTGTTTTTTTCATAGTGACCACAACATAGGGGTCAGCCTTCCCCATTAGGTCTGCTGGTGGCAAGTCCTCAGCAGATATCACAGTAACAGAAAGTACTCCCCTTACAATTACTTCCCTTCTTTTCTGTGTGACTTCTGTTCCATTTTCAGCAGCTTCCTTTCCTTCTGCACTATGTTTAAGAACCTTTTCCAATGAGGTCATTGAAAAGTCTCGGGTAAAAGGGTTAGTAAACCCATTCTTCATGCCGAAAGGACAGTATAATAGCTCCAAGTGGACCTAAAATAAAAGAAAGAAAGAAAGAAAGAAAAAATTGAAGACAACTGAATAAAATATAGATGATAGGAAATGCAATATCATTCAAACTTTTTCCTCGAGAAATTACAATCATACTAAATTCTCTAAGCAGTTGTTGCCTGTCATTTTACCAGCACCATAAAGACACCTACTCAAACCACAATCTCAACTACTCCTTGGTCAAAGTCTGTAGGGATCATGGAGGCATTATTAGGGTTTGATTTCCTAAGGAACCAGTCAGATGATCAAAATTGTTACAAAAATAAGGGATGATTTGATCCAATTATTAATGATAGGGGGAAAAAAGAGAGAGATTTAAAGACAAGTTACTGTGAAAATGGAAATTGAAATGCATTGAAAAAGGTACGCAACAGGGTTTTGAGATAACGAGTACTTTCATTGAACAAGATTTAATACAGAATGCTAGACAATGCAGTTTTATTTTTCACAGAAAAGAAGGCTGTTTGGAAAGAGGAAACAAATCATGAAACCAAACCAAACCAAGTCTTAAGTCCCATTAAATGGGATCGGCTACATGAATCCTTCTTCTCCATAGATTTTATAAATCTTATATGAGGAAGACTTGCATGATGTTGTGATGATTTGTCCTCCTAACAATTCCAGAACCAATACATTGCAGGTTAACTTTGTAATTTATGAAACTGATTCCACCTCTTAAGAGAAAGTCATTACTATAAACAAAATGGCTCCTATGGACCTTACAGATGTACAATATATAATATGGTAACTCGATTGTTTATATATTCCAACTGATTTATTAATCCAATAAGAAAACAAGGAGCATAGAGTTCTCACCTCCCCCCGGTTTTTATTATCTCTTTGAACCTCTAAATCTTTCACTAACTTCAACCACACATCCTTTACTTTACCAGGCTCAAGTTCATTCAGTCGTATTTGAGCACATCCAATGAGTTCCGCTGCCTGAATCCCTTCATGATCATAAACTTTTACCACCAAGTGTTGTGTCGATGAATCTTCAACAACGAATTGAAAGTGCTCATTCCATACTGGATTCAACTGATTGTCCTGATGGGAAACAACACAAAATGCTTCTTTAATTGATCAAAACGATAACAGAAAATCCTAAAAGGGAATATAAACTTACAATTGTTTTGCTAGTTTTCATTCTATCAGGTAGAGGGCGTATGTATAACACAGCAAAAGGATCAGATTTCCCAATGATGTCCTTATTTGTTAACTCCTTTGCTTGAACAAGTTTCACCTCTAAAACTCCAATAGGCTTCAGCTCTAGGTCGCTGCAAAAGACAGAAAAACTAGAGGTCAAGAAGAATCCAGAAGCTAACCAAACGATGGGATGCAGGTTTAGGTATAAAGCCTATGTTGCACAACCAAGGCCTACGTCGGTCCCAAAAATTAACCAGAAACAAGGATTTCTTACCTTAGGCAGATGGTTCATCTTCATCCTAAGGTTGGATATCATTAAGGATATTTTACAATAGATAAAAAGTAACTTTTCATTAATCGGTCCCAAAAATTAAACAGAAACAAGGATGTCTTACCTTTTCATCCTAGGGTTGGAAATCGTTAAGGATATTTTCAATAGATAAAAAGTAATTTTTCATTAAACAGTGTGTAAGAACATAGAAATCTATGCAGAAAGCTTAAAGAAGCAAATGAAGAAATTAAATGGCAGTTCTAAAAATAAAAGTAGGGGAACCATGTTTAAAATGAATCACAAGCCCCATAAAGACAACAAATACATGATTAAGCTCTCGATAAAATTTGAGTAGAATTCAACCCATTTAAATATTCTTCTACTTCATTCTTCAAACCCTATAGTCACCCTTCCACCCTCTGGGTTTTCCATGAGTATGTATTGTTTCTCTCGACAAATCTACATCTTTTACATGATAATAATTCATCATTTACAACGTATTGGAAGCTTTCCTTCAGTGGGAAGAGGGCATTATCCATTGCTTCTTGGAATATAAATGCATTTAATAGTATTTTATTTATCAAAAATAAGAGAGCTTGCACACCCGCATGCCACTTGCATAAAAGTCCATTGGTTAGCCATATTTATTTTTATAAAATCTTCTCCATCTACAGCCATACCTGTAATCCCCAGGCAAAATTGGTACAATTTTCCGAACCGGCCAAGTAATAGAATCTTCAATGGCATCACGTATAGTCCCCTGCAACAAATGAAAATGCTGCTTTATTATGATATATTATATATAATAATAATAATATAAATATCGCAAACAAAGTTCCACACTATTAAATTCGAATCACATGCATATATTGTATTCCACAAGAAAATTAAAGGAACAAGTCAAACATTGAAAACTAGAATCTAAAGAGCTATTTAATCATGCAAACATAATACAAAAACGTAACACCCACTCACTAGTCACCACATACACAAGCATACATATAGATAAATCTATCTACAAATAAACATACTGATAAATCTAATGTGTTCATCATACTACATCTATTTTGACACTTTCTACAAATTAACTATCCAGCGAAACTCAAACAAATACAGAAAGTAGATGACAATAACACAAATGTGCAGACACATCACCCACCCGCAAGTAACAACAATCTGCATAACCATGAATGTATATCAAATAATGAGACATTCAACACAAGCATAACCATTAATCCAAAATTATCTCAAAACCATAGAGACATCAAACTTAAAGGGCTTGTTTGGTTTGTATCTCAAGATACAATTTTTTAGAAATTTTTTTAAAATTTTGTTTGGTTAAAATTTTTTTAAAAAAATTTCCAAAATCACTGTCTCTCCTACACATCAATCAATCACTTTTTCTCTTTCCTTCTCAATCACTTTTTTTCTCACACACATCTACTCAACTACAACAAAATATCAAATCATCCCAAACTCCCAAATTCCAAAACTATTTTCAAAATATACAACCAAACAAACTAAAAAAAATTCTAAACTCCTTCCCCAAATTTTTTTTTGAAAATGTATCTCAAAACACAAACCAAACACACCCAAAATCTTGGAAAACATATTAAAAATCGTAAAATCTTTCAGAGTAGAGATATGCTGTTATAGTGTAATTAAAAATAAAACTTTCCCCTCATCTTTCATTGGAAGTAAGGATTTATGAATTTCAAACATTTTCTTACACGATAAAACCTGGTAGTCAAATTGTAGAGATCTCACTGAGTAACTGGTCGCTTCATGTAGTATATCCAGATAGCATGAACCAGAAGAGGTTATGATAGGAGTAACTGGTCGCTCCAACTATCTATTCAGCTAAACAACCATTCCAAGCACACAACCTTTTTTCACCTCATAAAAAAGCCAAAAGCCACTAAAAAAGCAAAGTTGCCAAATAGGCACAAAATCTTTTTTTTTGCGAATTTTGCAATCATACCCTCTCTTCATGTCAAATAATCATCTGCTATGCAAAATCTACAATAACTCATTGATACATGAAGTATACACATGGAGCTCCAGGGATTTAACTCGTAAAAAAAATGATTGTAAGTTTAACGAAATATCAAATCTTTGACCATCCCATGGCAGCATATCATGTGGTTTCACAAGATTTCGAGACATTTAAGTTTAGGGGTAATCGGAGGAGCCCACGAACAAGCAGCAATATGGACCCAATCCATTGGGGAGAAACTCCAGAGTCATACATGCGACAACAATAGGGCCAAACATACACTATTTGGAACTCATACCCACTTAAAAGCTTAGACCTATAAGTGAACAGTCCATCCAATATATATTAAGACGTAAACCATTTACTTTTTATGTGGGACTCTACCTTCACATATGTTCCAACATTAAGTTTGCATCTACTCGCTAGGAATTACATAGAACATTTACAGGATGCTATTACATTCAACATGCTATATATGAAACCAACATGCTACATACTCATATATATCATATCACATTGAACTTTACATCAGTTATATATAAACTACGAGAGAACAAAATCCAACAGTAAAAAGTCACCAAACCTCAATAGCATCAGAAAGACCAGGTATTGTTTTAATATCTCCGCCAATAACTTTAAGTTTGAAATCCATCTTTTTCTGCAAGGAAAAAAAAAAGGGATATTGGCTACACCACACATGTTTGGCTTTATGTGTGCATGTATTTCTAGGAATAAGCATGTATATATGTGTGCACATATGGGAGAGAAAGACAAAGACAAAGACAAAGACAAAGACAAATAGACACACACACACATAGTTGCTGGGGAGAGGCGAAGCCTAAAAAAGTGTTGCATTTGGAGTGATTACTAGTATCTCCAGATCCAAGACATATGGGCCAAATGTAAACTTACATATAAAATGTAGTTATTTCTATATATTAAGCACATAGTCAATCAAAGATCAATACCAAAAGCACCCTATACAGAATTATGTGCACGTGTGATGCATTTAAAGGATTATATGATGTCCAAACTCAATCCATCAATCTTTAGAAGAAAATCACTGGTTCTACAGTAAATTTATATATATCCAGAGTTCGAATATACTCCTATTCGAGTCTGCATAAAAGTTCAAGCATGCTTCAAAAAACTTTAAGAGGAAGACTTCAAAAACGTTTTTAAAAATGCACCTTTTTTCTTAAAGAATAACATACAGCCCCAAAGCAAGGAAACTCATCAACTAGTGGCTTAAAGATCAATCTGAAAATCCCGGTGAATCCAATATCCTTCACCTACATATAGAAAAGAATCAAGAGCATTAGGGCGATACAACTGTCAGAGCTCCTTATCTTAATATCTTGTTATTGTACAAAACAATTAAGATAAAACTTCAGAAAGATCCTTCAGCAGATAAGTACCAAATAGAATGACTTTCCGGATACAAATGAAAGTAATAAACTGGATCTTAGGCTACACGTGGTTGGAAAGTGAAGGAGAAGCAAAAAATGGGATGTTTCAAAAGAGAGAGAGAGTTCTCACAGTTCCAGAGTAACACAATGCTCACAATTAAATGTTCCTCGTCTGGATGACAACTAGTAAAACTAACAGAAGTAGATCCCATAAGTAATTGAAGAAAGCTATAATTTACCTGCACAGGTAGTGCCACGCCAAATCTAGTCTTAATATCAAGTATTATACTTGGATTCCCATCCCAATTCATCTCTAACTCCATCGTTATACCATCACCTCCATCTTCAATAATGGAAATCCCTAAATAACAAGATCAGGAGAATATAGAAAACCTGGATTATTTGTTTCTCCTAGGAGAATATAGGCTATTGTTTTACATATGTGTGTATGGGTTGCTCCCCCTTTTCACTAATCAAAAAATAATACAGCATAAGAAAAACCTTCATGAATGTTTTTCTTCAGCAAAAGAGCTATTGTATATTTTCAAAATGCTGCAAAAGCTAGTGACAACACTTGGACTACTAAACTTTAGATTAACATTTACATTTGTGGATTCTATATTTAAATACTCAACTATTTGTATGGACTTAAATTCTTGGATTTATCTGTAGTGTAATCTACATTCAAATTAAAAAATCTGGAATACTTTGTGTGGTAATTTGCTCTAACCTGTAAATTGTGGGGCAACAGTACCAAGGGTGAACTTTGAGAATTTCAAAGAAGACAGTATAACTGGTCTATATTGTTCAAGAACTGACTCAACACTAGTCTTTATAAGCTCAGATGCAGCCTACAACACCAAATCAGCAATGATATAACATCAGATAGAGACATGTGGGTATCTCTGTTTATAAGCATGCACATCTATACAGAGTCACAATAATAAGTAACACCAGAGCAAAAATGAGGTCTAAAGTGAATCGAACTAGTAAAATGTCACCTCATCAACATAGGGCCAGATCTTTGTGAGATGAAGGTTGAGCCATGTCAACTGCAAAACACAGGCACACAATACGTACCCCATTGAGATATATGTAATCAAATAGAAATAGAAACTATAGATATACTATTGTATAAAGCACACAATTCACTTGGCATGAACAACTTTGTCACAATTTTGATTTCCGAAAAATCCACAACAATATTATATTGTCTCCAAATTAGTTATGACCAACAAGTAAAATCACTAAACCAATAACTGTTATCGATTACGCAACTCTCTCTCCACTCCCACCAGCAATTTCTTGTGCACACATTAGTAGAGGTGTAAATGGTTCGGTTTGTTGAATTGAGTTGATTCATTGAGTGGCTCATTGAGTCAACTGGGTTTGGCTCAGATTCTAGAATTCTGAGTTGGCTCACCTTCTAGAAGCCTTGCAAGTTGGCAACTCGCAACAACTTGCTCTGCAAGAGCAACTTGCCAACTTGCCTTGGCAAGTTGAAGCCATGGAAAAGTATCCTTTTGTCCTCCAATTTTGTTGTATAAGGGTGCTAGTAGAGTGGAAAAAGCAGAGCAACCAAGAGCATTTGAAGGCAAGCAAGTGAAGAGGAAGTGAGTATTCGAGTGTGAGTGAGTGTGAGTTGAGTTTGAGAGTGTTGCCTCCTCCTCTTCCATTTGTAATCTTGTTTTGTTTACTAATTTTCTTCCTTAAGTTTAGTGAAAATCCGCTCCCATGGACGTAGGCGATCTGCTGAACCACGTAAATCTTTGTGTATTCTTGTTTAGTTGCTTGTTTTTGTTTGTTTCTGGGCCTTCGGCACAACAAACTAGTGTCAGAGCACCCAAGTTGTGAAACAAAGCTCCAAAGTTCTGTTTTTTTAATCTACCTAGAAATTAACTTTGTCCTACCAAACTTTTGAATACACCTTCGTGTTTGTCTCAATTTCAAGAGTCCAACGATGCAAAAATCGAGTCCGTCAGATGCTCCCTCGCGCGCTGGTCAAAGTTACGCGTGAGGTCAACTCGCAGCCACGCCTTTCATGCATCTTCCCCAGAGGACTGGATAGCATGACCTCATTGAGACATCAGCAACACTGTTCGGAAACTGAGCTCATAAGCTGATTAGCTCAGCCGACCTCAGAGTCAATCAGCACCAAGTTGCAGTTAAGCACAGTGCCACGTCAATTCCAAGTCATCCGCTATGTCACCGCCACGTAGGTGGCACGTCACTGTCACGTCACCTGTTATGTTGGAAGACATGTCAACACTCGATCGGACCCGGTGTGCCACATGTTATACATGTGTCAGCCACGTCAGTATAACAGTCATCGTTGACGGTATATTTTGTTCTTGGGCAAAATATTCCTTCTCTTTAACAAAATATTCTTTCTTCTAATGGAATATTCCTGGAAAAAGTTTTCAGTCAATTTCTAAGTCAATTTTGGGCTATTTGAGTGAAGCCTTTGGGAGCTTAGAAATCGCTATGTTTCAGGCATTTCAAGCATCTGTCATTACTTGTGGTGGAGATTAGAAGAGCTCTAATGGCAGAAGGTTCAGCACCAAAGGCAACCGAGTCTTCAAGCAGCTCTAGGCGAAGGACTACAGTGTCCAATGCAAAGTTCGAGGTGGAGAAATTTGATGGAACCAACAACTTCAGCATGTGGCAATGTGAAGTTATGGATGTTCTCTACCAGCAAGAACTCGACATCGCTTTGGAAGACAGATCTGTTGATATGAGTGATAAGCTATGAAGCACAGGTACTCCAAAAATAGTGTCGTACACGCACCGGGTACTTACCGGGTGCGGGTACGCGTACCGGTACGGCTGCACGCGTACCGGGTATGGCAAAAAGCGGTCGGGTACGTCTACCTCAGTTGGGTACGGCATAGGTACGACTCGGGTACGGAATGGATACGCCGATGGTGCGTTTTGGGTACGGCGGAGGCAGAAATCAAATTTTCTGAAAAATTGAGGGGTACTGGAGCAATATTAAGAAAAATTAAAAAAAGAAAAAGAAAAAATGTATATACAATTTGCCCTAATCGTCTCGTCTTCGACTTCGACATTTGCCCTAACCTCATCGAAGCAAAGAGGACTTCGACCATCACCCTCCTTCGACTTCGACTTTTGCCCTAATCTCATCGAAGCAAAGAGGCGACTTCGACCATCACTCTCGTCTTCGACAACGACTCGACCATCACCCTCGTCTTCGACAGCAACCATCACCCTCGTCTTCGACTTCGACTTCGACCCAGAGATCGTCTTCGACCCTCGTCTTCGACTTCGATCCAGAGACTTCGGCTTCGACCTGCAGAGAGGTATCTCTTCATCTTTATTTTTTTTGTTTTTTTTTCTTGTTTCTTCTTTTTGTCTTCAGAGGTATAATCTGATGTTAATAAATTAGAACACAAAAAATCATATTTAGAACAAAAAAATTAAAAAAATTAGAACCAGGTTATTCAATCATATTTAAAACAAAAAAAACAATTAGATCAAAAAAATTAATAAATTAGGAAATAATCATAAATATTAATAATCATAAATATTATTTTGGTGTTGTTGGTTGTTTTTCCTTTGCTTGGATTATGGACTGAATTGGTGTTGGTTATGTTGAATTCAAAAATATTAATATTTGTCTTTTAGTTTTATAGTTCTCTTTTTAGTTTTGATATTTAACTTCAATTTGTAGATTGGATCTTTTAACCATAATTATAAAAAATAAAAAAAATAAAAAAAAATCGGCGTACCGCAGCCGTACCCGTACCCGCACCCGCACCCGTACCCGTACCATACTCATACCCGCACCCGTACCGTACTCGTACTCGTACCCGCACCCGCACCCGTGCTTCTTAGGTGATAAGGAATGGGCACTAATCAACCGCCAAGCTTGTGGCACCATTCAATTACGTCTAGCCAAAAAATATAAATACTTCATTATGAGAAAGATTTCTGCAAAGGAATTGTGGAAGAAACTGGAAGAAAAATACATGACAAAGAGTGTAGAGAATTAGCTCTACTTGAAAAAGCAGCTTTTCCGTTTCCAGTACAAAAGTGGTACTTCAATGATAGAACATCTAGATGGTTTCAATAAAATTCTTGCCGATTTATTGAATCCAGATGTTGAAATTGAAGATGAAAATAAAGCATTGTTGTTGTTAAATTTCTTGCCTGACACATATGATCACCTGAAAACCACATTATTGTATGGAAAGGAGAAAATCAGTTTTGTGGAAGTTTCGTATGCCTTAGTGAATAATGAGTACAGGAAGAAGGATAAAGAGACCTGTAGTGACATTTCTAGTGAAGCTTTAATAGTTAGGGGTAGACCCCATTCGAAGTCGGTAGGAGCTTCAACTGATAAATTTGATCCCACGAAGGATTAGTGTGCCTATTGTCGCAAGAAGGGGCATTGGAAGAAGGATTGTCTGGCTTTGAAGAAAAAAGAAAATGATGATTCTAATTCCAATGTAGCACAGGATGATTTTGATCATTCTGAATTTTAGGTGGCCTTTGGTCAATGGTTGATCATGGAAGATCCGCATTTGTTGATTTGAAAGAAGATCTTGTGGCAATCTACTGAAGATCTTGGTGGAGCTTTAGCGTCCTCTTGCAGCTTCTTGGAGGCATTGTTTCGGCGGTCTTCCCTAGATCCTTGACGACTTCTTTGAAGTTTTGTTTTTGACTTATGATCGCTTCTTCCTCTTGTGGATTTGCATGATTTGCATTGTTCTTCTGAACCATATTTGAAGACACCAATAGTGGTTGTTGAAGATTGGAGAGAAGATTATAGAGGAGAAATTTGAAGATGTGATTCTGAATCTCATCATTGTGGAAGGAAAACGTTTGGAAACTTTGTTTGTAGCCTTCTTGTCGTATTTGGAACTATCTCTCAATCTGCTATTGGATTTGGAGGAGATAGATCATTTACAGACTCAGTGGAGTCAATTGGGATTTGAAGTTTGAATTTGATAACACTTTCAAATTTGCTCAAAAGGAGAATTTGAAGCCTCCATTATTTTGGATTGGTCTCCTCAGTATCGGTTCAAGCGGTTTGTTCATCATAGTTTGTCTGAAGTTGTCGAAGACACATTGTTTGGCGATTGGAACTTGGCACCATGATGGCATTTGGAATTTGGTTCCTTATTGCAGAATAATTAGCAAACTGGTTTGATTCATTTTGCAATTTGTCTTGGATTGATGCATCTCAAATGTTCGCTTTTGGCATTTGTTTTGTGCTCACTCTGAGGCAATTGTTTAGATTGGTATCTCACTAAGGTGGAGTTTTGTTCGAGTTTGCGTGACTTGATTGTTTTGGTGTAAAAGTTGGAGAATCTTCGCCAAGGTGGAGATTTGTTGAATTGAGTTGATTCATTAAGTGGCTCATTGAGTCAACTTAGTGGGTTTGGCTCAGATTCTAGAATTCTGAGTTGGCTCACCTTCTAGAAGCCTTGCAAGTTGGCAACTTGCAACAATTTGCTTTGCAAGAGCAACTTGCCAACTTGCCTTGGCAAGTTGAAGCCATCGAAAAGTACCTTTTTGTCCTCCAATTTTGTTGTATAAATAAGGGTGCTAGTAGAGTGGAAAAAGCAGAGCAAGCAAGAGTGCCTGAAGGCAAACAAGTGAAGAGGAAGTAAGTATTCAAGTGAGTGTGAGTTGAGTTTGAGAATGTTGCCTCCTCCTCCTTCTCCATTTGTAATCTTGTTTTGTTTTGTAATTTTCTTCCTCAAGTGTAGTGAAAATCTGCTCTTGTGGACGTATGTGATCTGTCAAACCACGTAAATCTTTGTGTGTTCTTGTTTGGTTGCTTGTTTGTGTTTGTTTCTGGGCCCTGGGCACAACATGGTTCGGTCGGGATTGAGGGAGAATTTAGCATTGAACCGAACTTTTTGGTTTTGTTGGTTGAGAAACCAAAACAGACTACGTGATACGGTTCGGTTTTGTCAGTTTTGTATAGGGGAAGGAGTTTCATGAGATTTCGAAGGGTTATATAAAAAATTTGTAAAAAATCTCACATTAGAAATAAATGAAGAAAAATGGTGAAAGTTATTCTATAAATACCTTCCTCCTAAATTTTAATTACAAAAACACATATTATTTGTTACTTATATCCTAATACTCAAATAATTAAAATATAAAATTATTTAAATATTTCAGTCGATTTGGTTTGTATCAGTGTGAAATTTTTCAAAACCGAAACAAACCATAAGTTAAGAAAAACAAACTGAAAAACCGAAATTCCAGTCGGTCTAGAGTGGTTTGTTCAGTTACATCGGTTTTTCTTACACTCCTACACATTACTCTTCTAATGTACATACATAGATACATATTTTTTTGTCAGTTTTTTATCTCTCTGTTAGTGAACTTTTTAAAAAGATTTGTCAAAATTGTTAGTACTAATTGATTAGATGTCCTACAAATTATTATTAAGGGAAAAAAAATACCAAATTTGTTGCCTTTTTATTGTTTTATTTTAGTGAACTGTATTTAAATTTGGGACAATATTTGAAAAAACTAGAGGAATTTAAAAAGTACAATAATTTTACAACAATCTTTTTTTTTTTTTTTTATTAAAGAAATTAGTAAAAACAGAAAGGCGTGAGGAGGGGGAAAATGTACTAGTAGTAAAAATAGCAGTTGACAAAGGTCTCAAGTGTACCTTCTGTCGCTGAGAGAAGACAACCCAGGAAGGGTAGTACTCAGGGGCGAGAAGCTTCCTAGAATCTTCCACAGTCATCCTCGCCAACGCAGCGATCGTGGTGGCCTTCAATTTCAAAATCAATCAAATCAATCAAAATCTCACATTAATTACATTTATTTATATAATATGAATGAATGAGTTTGAAGTAGTGAGAGAGCATACGAGTTGAGAGCGACGCTTGGATCGAGAGTTCTCGGATCGAACAAAGCCGACGATGAGAGCGATTCCGGCGACGATTCCGATCACGAGTCCCGAGAAAAACGACATTTTTTTAATTTTTTTGTTTTGAAGATTCAGTTGGGAGCGAGAGAGAGATACCAGGCTGTTGTTGAGGGTTTGGATTGGATCGAGATTTTGGAAGTTTGTGAGAGGCTTTTATTAGTAGATAGATAGATAGCAATAGTAGGGCAGAGAGAGAGAGATTGAAGTTGGCTGTGTGTTTATTACTAGAAAAAATAAAAATGGTGATTAGATTTCTAAACATTCGGTCGTTGTAATAAAGATACGAAGGCGCGTGGGCCGTGTGAGAAACTATGCCCATTTTTATTTTATTTTTTTTAAAAATAAAAAATTAAAGATAAATTGCATTAAGGCAAGTTTGCCGACAAACTATTTTAGTTTTAAAAAATTTATTATTAAAAATTTAATTTTTTTTTATATTTTATATATTTTTTAATAAAAAAATTTAAAAAAATTAAAATAACTAGTTTTCAAAATAATTCTTTGTTTCACTAATCCTAAAGATTTGGTCTGGTAGATAAAGTATGAGACTTCAGGTTTATTTCTTCTAAGATCTCAAGTTCTACTCTCACTGACCATAGGTAGGGATGTGCACGGTGCGATTTGGGATGTTTGAGAGTAAAATTATGAATCGAATGGCGGATTGATGGATAGGTGAATTGGCAAATCGCGGTTTGGGCGATTTAGATGGATTGGCGGATTAAAGAATGTTCTAACCAATTATCAATAATTTACATAATATATAATACTAATTTACATAATATTTTTCATATATATAATACAAACTAATTTTATATAATATTTTTCATATATATAATTAGTAATTTGTAACAAATTTCACATCTTTAAATCTCTCACACATTCATTTTTACTTTGATATTTCATTAAAGATTAAAAATATATACGTATTAACTATAACAGAGCGGAGCGATTTCGAATGTAGATTATAAAATTTAAAGTTTAATCCGCGATTAGTAAATTACACGATGCGAATTGATGAGAATCGGTACAATTTTAACAGATTGGACAATATTTTACACAGCTCTAATCATATGGAATAAGCTCGACTCCCACAAACCACAGAGAATTAGACATTTAACTTAAAAAGTCATATTTTTTTTAATAAGTTTTTTCTTTGGTAATTTTTTTTAAAAAAAAATTGTGTTAAATTCTTTTTATTTTTTCCGGTTCGTCCAGTGTAGTAGAATCTCAAAAGTAATTCAAATAAATTCAGCAAAGACAAAAACAAAAACAAAAACAAAAATCCTATTGTTATTTTTTGGTTTGTTTTTAGTGGACTTTTTCTCAATTTTTATTTTTTTTACTTTTCTGATTCGTCTAGCTAGTGAAATTTAAAAGTCTAATTTTTTTTTAAAAAACAATTAACTAAAAAAAAACCAACAAAAAAATTACTAAAAAATCAATTTCAAACATCGACTTCGTTTTACAACTTTTATATTATTATATCAATTTTTTAGATATTTATATAAATTTTTTTAGTAAAATTAAAACATTTGAAACTAATACAATTATATATATATATAAAAGATAATAATTATTTAAAAAGATAATAATTATTTTTTTATTTATAAAATTAATGGCTTATTGATAAAAATTAAAACAAATATTAAGAATTTAGGCTATGTTTGACATAGGTTTTTTTGGTTATTTTAATCACAAAATGACAAAATAGATTAAAAAATTAATAAGACAAAATATCATATCCAAATTATATTCATTTCATTTTTTCTTTTACAAAAATTAAAAAAGTCAAAAAAATTATATCAAACGAGACTTTTTAATCTTAAATTAAAATAGTCAAAAAACTAAACAGCTAAAAAAATCAATCCATATCTCAAACAAAAGTTTAGAATAATTCTGTTGAGCTTATGAGATCTTGATTTTATTTTAATTTTTTTGTTTGTTTGTTTGTTTGATTGTTTTTGTTTTTAACCCAATCTTGTGAGCGGGGTTGGTCTAATTAATTATTTTTTAATAATAGTAATTGTCCAAATCCGAAGCCAAGGGGTCTTGTCATTTGCCGACACAGAGATACTAATTGACATTTTGACTACTAATCGACTTTTAAGCCACACAGGTGTGCCGCCCTCGCGGAATTTGCGTGTTCAACTAATGATTTTGAGGAAGATCCTCTCCCCACCGATTATTAACTGCCGCGTGTAACAATAAAATGGTGATTTGACAAATTGAAAAATTAATTGATAAGTCTTGAGACCACTAATGAGTCCCGTGCTGGATAAGTTGAATTAGGTTAAAATAATCAACAAGTTTTTTTTTTAAATAATCAATTACATAAAATTATATCAATTATAAAAAATAAAATTAATTATTATTCTACACACAACTTTTTAAATCGAATTAAAATAATCAAAAAATAAATTAATTAAAATAGTTTATTCTCAAACAGGGCTTAAGTTTCAATATGGGCAACAAAAAAATTCCTAAAAAATTCATTACTTTGTAATTGTGTGTATTTATCCCAATTTTATTCTTCCTATTTAATATGAATAATAATTTTATAAATAACTTTAACTTAATTAAAATTTAAAATTTTAATTATAAAAAATATTAATCTTATATTTATAATTTTATTTATAAAAAATCATTTAATTTGAACAATTAAAAATTAATTTAATTATAAATTTTCTAATAAATTAAAATTATTTATGAAATTTTTTGTTCACATTTTAAAGAAAAAGATAAAATGAAAATAAAATATACTATTATGAACAACTAAATTTTTGTACGTATAACAATTTCTTTTTAAAAAGATTTATTTGTTAATATTGAAATTTGATATAATTCAATAATAATTTTCAAAATAAAATAGAATTTTTTAATGATTTTTTCATTATGATTTATGAATTTTTTTAATACAATATCGGAATTTTGATAATTAAAAAATATTAATTTACTTAGATTAAAAATATTTTCATATTAAACAAGGAGTAAATTTGAGATAACATTCACCATTATGGAGTAATAAACTTTTTGAAAATATGTTATAAAAAATAGGACTTAATTGTCCATATTGAAATTTGATGGGACTTTACAATAATTTTAAGAGTAAAATATGACTTATTGGTTATTTTTCCTTACAAATTTGAGAGAATTTCAAAGATTGTAGAGTCGTCGTAAGTTTTATTTTGCTAACATGAATCGTTCATTTGATAAAAATAATTTCATGTATATTATTCATGAAAAAAGTTAATTCGATCGAATAATCATAAATTTTTCATTTTATCATATTTGTTTCTAAAAAATTAGATAATCTATTTTCAAAAATATACTTATTATCTTTTTTTTTTTTTAAGACACATAATCAAATGAAAATATTATAATTATTAGATCTATCTAATTTTTCTATGAATGATATACATGAGTGTTTGATTGAAGGGTTAGGAAGAGAGATGAATTAGCAATTCGTGCATATTTGTTTGTGGAGAAATGGCATAGAATTGCTAATCTCATGCGAGGGTTGGGATTACTAATCCAATCACATGTATCGGTGGCTAAAATACTATTTTGCCTCTCATTTTACAAAATCAACAAAGTTATTTTATATGTGATAAGAGTTCTATGGAATTTATAAATTTAATCCCAACTAATTAATATACGAAAGTAGTAACAACACATTTTATCTTATATTTTCAACTTAGTACCATCATACTAGTAATCTCATCATTCAAATCCCATCATATCTATAATTTCATTCAACTTAATCCGTCAAACAAACATAGCTTGAGTACCCTACAAAATAAATAGTTCAAATTATTAAAACGAAACTTGTGACGGACCTATGATTCCCTCAAGTTCTCTCAAGTTCTCAACCTAACCGTTTTGGTTATCACATTATATGATTGATTCATATTTATTGAATATTAATTATATTTACAAGGAATCCTTTGTATTTAAATTAGTGAGTGTGTTATATGAGGTGGTAATAAAAATATGATGAGTAATATTATAAACTCAAAATTATTTAGTTGTTTGGGATAATCTAAATAAGTGTATTTTTTGACTTTTTACGAAAAAACGTGAAATATGAGTTGGGTTTGAAGTGATGTGGTAGAGAGACGATGTGATTTAAATGAGATGATGTGACTTAAATAGGATAATGACTTTTTAACTTTTTGACTTTTTTGTATTATGCAAAACTAGGCCTTAGAATTTATCTAAAAATAACAATTAATAATTTAAATTCATTTCATTAGTAAACTCCACATTTCATCAATTTGATCTCTCCATTACAATACTCATTCTGGGTCAATTCTGAAACTCTAATTCTGATATTTAAGCTCCGTTTGGAAAGTGGATTGGCTTTTTGACTTTTTAGTTTTTTTTGCTATTTTAGCCTGAGGCTAAAAAGCTTGGTTTGGGAAGGACTTTTGGCTTTTTTGACTTTTTTATAAAAGAAGAATGCAATGATTATGAGTTAGATGTGATGTTTTGTCTTATTGAGTTAAAAAACCTTTTTTGTTTTTTGTGACTATTTTAGCCAAAAAAACCAATAAGCTAACTTTCCAAACGGAGCTTTAGACTTTTCCAAATATGATAGAATGAAATGGTCATCTTCATCCTTTCCCCACATAGAGTTTTTGTTTTAAAAGTTATTCGACACCTCCATTCTTTAAAACATCCCACTCTCAAATTAAAATTTTGTTTTTGTGTTCAAACATGTCAATCAATCCCAACTCTACGCCACTCACCTTCCAACCATCTTCGTATTGAGCCATTTTTGTCACTACTTCCCCAATGCCCTTTTACCCATTCCCTTTACTTACTGTCCGCCACCCTATTTAACATCCTTTTCAAAGCCCTCCACCCATTTGCCACCCTTCTCTCCTTACATATTCCTACCACTCATTACTAGCAACAAAGAGAAGAGAGAGAGAGAGAGAGTAACGAGTAAAAGGAAGGATAGAAAGTAGGGAGGGGCTTGGTGTGGTGGTTAGATGTGGAGAGTGGTTAAGAGCAGTGGAAGGGTGGAACGAGGGTTAGAGGTAACTTGTAGAGGTAGTGGTAGCGATGGCGGTTAAGGTGAAAATGATGGATGATGAAGGTTTTAGAGAGAAATGGGAATATACAGATAATTAGGATTTTGGCTTTTTTAGGAATTTGATTTAAGGGTATAATAGTATTATTAAAAAGAAAAAAAGAAAAAAAAGAAGATAATTACACTAACCTTCTCTTAAGATTGGAGAAAATATAATGAACCCACAAATTTGCAATAATTACACAAACCTCCTCGCTGCTAACTGTGAACGGAACTTGTGAAATTACATTTCTACAATGGGTTGATCATTACAATTAATAGTGAAAGGACCAAACTAAGGTCACCATAGAAGTGTAAAGGTGATTAGTGTAATTAAAAACACAAAATAAAGACGAGATGGGGCATTGTTCCATTCTGTGATATAATTTTGGGAAACTCCAAGAAATAAGTGCTTTAATCAGCTGTACTGTACAACTGGTCACTGGGGCTAATGGCCATGGCTTTGGGATCAAAGTTGTACTGTCAAAACAATTCTATGAATTTACCAAAAACAAGTTCAAGAATGTAAGATCAGAACAAGTACACAAAGAAGCAAAAGTAATAATACTTACTGGGAGTTTTTTATTTACAAGAAGAACGACAATTGGATCTTGGAAAGAAAGTCACAAATATTGTTTTTTTGCACTTTTTACCCTCTCCTTCCGCTTCGGAGATAGCTCATTCGAATTGCCCACAACTGCTCTCCTACCACTTTCATGTCTGGACGGTCTGCCCGTGTCGGTGCCGCACACTGGAATGCCAACTCGAACATTTTCGCTAGTATGTCCTCTTTCACAACTTCGTTCATCAAAGGGTCTACCATGTCCATGATACTTCCTTCGTGGTAGGTATTGAAGGCCTGGACAACACACATGTAAGAGTTGAGAAATGTTTCGCAAACATATAGGAAATGAGAAAAAAGGAAATTAAAAACATTTGAAAATGTCGGAAACCAAAACTAATAACATATGTTTCAGTATGTTTTGTAGAGTTTCAGTGTGTTTCAGTGCATTTTAGTATGTTCTAATGAAAATGTTGGAATTTCAGTATTCCACTATTGATTCATTTTAGTTTCTTAAGAAACGAAAATGTTTCAGCCATTTAGATGGAAAGAAACGAAGTTTTGTCCCTTAGGTGGCACACTCCAGCAAGCCGAAGTCGATTGAATCAGATAATTGTGTGTTCAAGCAATTATCTTCACAACCGATAGAAGTGTCAGGTGTACAAAAGCAAATGGCAGCAGATCACCTCTGTCTTAGGTTGCAAATTTGCTCGCATGCACTAAGAGCAGTTTGAAAAAGATGCTATGTGATGGGTATAATTTAAGGTCCTAAAAAGGTCCTAACAATGATGTGTTTAATTTAAGCTCCTAAACAGCGATTTGGACTGGGTTTTGGATAGCAATGCACACAAATTCGCACCTAACATGCATTAATGTTTTCCTTTCATGTAAAATGTTCTTGGTTTCTTAAGAGTCATTTAATCAAAGATCAAGTTGAAAAGTCCTTATATATACTGATGTTATGAATACACGCTGTTTGGTTTCATTTTCATAACTGTTTGTTTAAAAAAAATTTCAAAAAACTAAAAACTAATTTGGAGAAAAAAAAAATGAAAAAAAACAAAAACAGTCATCATTTTCATATGATTTTTAACCTTTTTGGAAGCGAAAATAATTTTTGAAAAATCAAAACTATCATTTTGATATTTATCTCTATCAAACTAGTTTTTATTTTTTCAAAAAACAGATTTTGAAAATGAAACTAAACAAAGATAGTCAAGAAAAGGGAGGATGAGCTTACCCATCTCAGCGTTACCCTCTCCTCAGCAGGCCTCTTCAACTCCAGAGGACGTCGACCTGTCAATATTTCAAGCAGTAAAATCCCAAAAGAGTACACATCGCTCTTCGGGGTCAGTTGGTAGGTCCTCATGTACTCGGGGTCAAGGTACCCGACAGTTCCTTTCACTTTGGTTGAGATATGTGTTTTCTCAGTGTCCATTGCACCAAATCTTGCAAATCCAAAATCAGCCACTTTGGCTCTCATGCTTTCCGTCAGAAGAATGTTGGATGACTTCACATCTCGGTGAATAATTTGCTTCTCTGTTGCATGATCAACAAAATTATAGGCATCAAATGGTTCAAAAAACAAAGAAAATTTGTCTTTGCAGTAAAATAAGCTACATTGATCAACATGTGTTGATTATGATCCATGATATTGAGAGAATAAATATTTTATAGGTCATCTAATTTCTATGGATACTAAATTATTACAGTATCAGAGTTTATGTGTCACACAGCGTGGGTTTATCAGAGCAAGTTTATAATTTGCAATAATTCCCCTTTATCATAGTTTTGAACATTGACCAAATATTTGTCTATAGAAATACTAGAAAAGATTGCCTAACATGTGGGTTAGAGGCCCTTTTGATCGCTCGTGTTCTTTGATTTCTTTGCTCTTTTCTTTTCAAACCTAAAATCCAAATTCTCAATATATAAAGACCTTCGGTTTCTTTAAATAAATGAGTAATAAATTCTTGACAAGGCGAAGAAAATTTGTATTTATTCTATCTAAAAAGCACAATTAGCTGTTGTGCAAGATATTTTTTAAGTTAGCAAGGCAGCATCTTCAACAACATGAGGACCCAAATTAAATCATTTAGCCACTTCTTAGTTTCCATTAATGTATATCAAGTTATTCAACACCCTTCAAGCAACCCTGCCTTGTGAGATGCAGACATCCATAAAAGAATAAAAAATGAAAACAAAGAGACTTGAACCTAAGACTTCCCCCAACTTGAGCTTTGATACCATGTTAAGTCACCAATTGTCCCAGAAGCTTAAGCTGTTAGGAAATAAGCCCAACACTTCCCATTGACTCTCCTCAATCTTCCTTGTCCACCCAAATTGACCATTTGAACGGTGTTTTAAAAGAAGTTATACATAATAAACCCACAAACAAATTAAGTAGAGAGAGTGTGTGTTCACCTGCATAGAGATGGAGATAAGTTAGGGCATGAGCAACATCAATGGAGATTTCAAGCCGCTGATTAAAATCCAAAATTTTGCCTCGCATGCCTGCAAACAGCAACAACAACCAAATTACAAGCAGTGAAATTACTCTCTAGATTAGTAGTATTTTAGCCAATCCCTTACAGTCTGATAATCTTACCATCAAGATGTTCTCTAAGAGTACCATTTGGCACGTACTCGATAATTATAAGACGGTCATTGCCACTATCCAGATAACCAAGCAGCTTCACTAGATTTCGATGATCAATCTTGGCCAGAAGTTCAACTTCACTGCTAAACTCAGTTCTTAGAGTTTCAAAATGTTCCTGTGCAATTTTTTCAGGCGAACATGGGAACATCATAAGATATGTTGAGCAAAACCGTGGACAATGGATAAATTTTTCTTTACATAATAACACTTAGTTTGCACATTGAAGAAACTGGTCATATGGAAGGGAAGACAGATCAATTTTTTATGACACTCGTACATCAAAAATCAGCAAAGCTACAATGGATTAATGTGACAAGAATTCGAAAGAGTATTTAACTGCAAATTCATATATTATCGGTCGCAACGTAGGAAAGCAGCACCACTAACAAGGTATGACATGGGAAACTTCTCATATCCTCATCACAGAGTGTGAAGAGAGACCATCATAACAACTAGTCCTCGGTCAGTTACACATCACTAACAACAATTTGGAAGCTCAGTCAATCCATATCTCTTTTATATTTTAAACTTTTGCTCGAGAAGTCATCTATAATGCAATGCCAAAACATCTTATTTATAGGTCAATAATAACCCTAATCAAAATAAGAAAGAAAATCCTAATGGGAAGGAAAAAAAAAAAAACTATAATCCTTAAAAATATGAAACGAAATATTATTAAGATCCTAATTCAACTATAAATGAAAACAAATAAAGATAAATATAAAATTAAAAAATAAATAAAATCTCCATGCCAAGTTAGCAAGCACGTTCCTCATCAAGCATATAATTTTGCCTCCGCAACAAATGTATCTTTCTTTTATGCAATTCACATCCTACTTGATTCTTCGAATTCCGAAAATTTTACAAGCCTTTTAAGAAAACAAGGCATCTCTAATTTGACGATCAAGTGTATTTATTAAATTCTCTGTTCTATGGTTCCAAGTAAAAATAGAACCGCAATCTGACAGTTCCTTTCAAAGATATAGCAAGCTTTTAACATCGTCATGTAAGCAAGAATAACATAGCAGAAATAGTACATTATAGGCAAGCGAAAGAAACCGCAGCATACCTTGTTTGCTCGTTTTATTGCAACTACCTGACCATCTGCTAGCTGGGCCTTGTAGACAGTTCCAAAGCCGCCTTCACCAATCTTCATTGACGACGAAAAATTGCGGGTGGCTCTAGAAACCTGACTCATGTTTAGATGAATTGATCCAATTCTACTTAGTTTTGGGGACATGGAGAATCTAGAAGGGCTAGGTGGCACTCGTAGTGGACTGCCTGGAAATTTTTCGTGAACAGAATTCATTTCCAATGAGGAAACTGAATCCACTGCAAGAAAGCACACAGTCTATTATCAACAGGCATTGAGAAATCACTGAGCCAAAATCTATCAGTAGGAAGAACCTAAGCTAACAAATATTAGATGTCCGAAGGAAAGTGCAAATTACAAGAAGTTATTGGTAGACCAGATGAGGGAGCTAAGAGCACCACTCTTCCAACTCTTGGAAATTGGTGCAGCTTTTCTCAAGCTGAAAGTCGATAATGAGAGAGCAGAAGTTAAAAGCACATCTTCCCCACTTCTATATAATCAGTTTTTTTATCTTATTTATTTATTTCTGCCTCATAAGTTAGAAGCAGAAATTGCACCAAACAATTTGGCACAAAGTCCCAAATAAGTTGCACCAAATAAAAGAATCCGTGTGGTAAGTGAAGCTGATCACTGCCATTAAATTCTAGTTGCATTATTAAAAAATTTGAAGTCACAGACATTGTCAAGATTCTTAATAGCAACAATATCCAAAACATGAAAAATACTCTGACTCACTTGAACTCAGTTCCTTTGAAAGAACAGTATGGGCTGTCTGTTTCCGTATTGCACGAAAGCATGGACATAGTAAACAGCAACACAATGCGAGAAATCCTGATACTGCCATTGCCAACTTCATAGGTGTTATCAGAGATTTGTGAGCATCTTTGCCTTCATTAGGTTGATTGTTCTGAATAGAACCATGTGTTGAAGATTCTAATCTAACAAACTTGTGCAAAAACTTCCTTCCTGCCTTCAAATGCAACTCATCTGTGAAAAATACAAAGAAAAAAAAAAGTGAATTTTTTCCCTTAAAGCATTGTACAGAACAATGTTCAACACAGCAATGTAAAAATAATATTCATAATAGGGCATACCTAATGGAAGATCTAATCCGCAGAAATGATTTATGTCATCTTCTGTCATGAAGCAATGGTTTGCTCGATAGAGTTTGAGGGCCTTGCAGAATAAATTTTTGTCTACTAATTTCCCATTAATGTAAAAGAAATCATTACCAGAATTACTGGAGTAGCTGATGTGATCAGTGCCACAAACCTTTGACTGTATCGACAACTGAGAGGCAGAGATTCTTGGCAATTGCACTACCAATACAAAGCTCAAAACAACTAATGCCATTCTCAACGAAACGTTACTTCTAAATTCCATGCTTCAGAGCTAATAGATAACAGAATCATTCTAAATTCATACGGCCCCACCAATCAAAACGAAAGAAAAGGATCGAAAGAACATGAGAAGCACAATCCACAAGCAACTCACATATTAGCTAATGTACTATTTGCCCATTCGCAAAATTGACAACGAAGAAGAACCCGAACTGAAAAGGGTTGGAAGTTCAGAATCCACCAATATACCAGTTAAGGGTTCAATTCAAGAGTGATCTAAACAGGCAATTCAGCATCCGCAATCACCGCTTAGGTCAACCAAAGTCAAGAAAACCCAGTTCACCAAATCAAAAGGCAAACAATCCAGATAGAAAAGAAATCTGAAAGCCCCCAAAAGTCCTCTTATATATTGCTTCGAAGTTTGATCAAAATTGCATATACGCAATCCCACAAAGTGACAAATACTTAAAACCCAGCTGTTTCAACTCCCAAAAACTAACAAATTAATAAAACCCATAATTCAAAGTGCCAAAACCATCAATACTATTCTGAATTCTCAGATAACCCATTTACCAAATCCAGAAATGAGACAAACCCAGATGAGACAAGGCCTAAAAACCCCCCCAAGAAGAACCAATAAAACCAACAAGGCGATATAAGAGGGTTCTAGTGGAGATTCTTTACTACCCAGATGAGAAAACAAACTCAAACTCAAAACCCCATCACTAAAAAGCTTGATTTTTGAAGTTCAAAAGTGCTGACAAACAGAGCAGGAGTCAAATGGAAATTGAAGTGAGAAAGAACCAAACCTGAATAAAGGCGGCTCTGAGGATGGAGATGAAGTATATGTATAATATTAGCTTGAATTGTTTGGTGAAAGGAGAGAATCAAAAGGGTTTGGAAAGGCCGGCCTAGGAAGAGAAGTTGGTGGGCTCTGATGTAACAAATGGCCGTCTAACAGGCATATAAAATTGAAATACAATGTATTTGTATATAATTGTTTGTACAGGTTGGATGGAATTTTGTTGACCGTCGAGGTTGTGTCATCATTTGTGTCCAAATTACCAAACCAACCCAGAAACAATGAACATGAACAAGAACAAGCCTTTTGTGTTTACACGTGGTTTGATTTTAGCTGTGATCCATGTGAACATGAACTGTGATGACGATTGGAGGGCTGTGATTGATTAAGAAAGGAAAAGAAAGTTGGAGTATCTTTTTTCCTTTTTTCTTTTTTCTTTTTTTAAATTCAGTTACGCCATTGATCAGCTTAAGAGCAAAAATGCTTTGAACTCTCTAAAGTTTGAAAAAATTATCAATAATTCCCAACAGATCTAGTAAAAAAGTTAAATTTATCAAATCAACCTAACTCGGAAAAACAGAATTTAATTTACATAATTAGTCTATCGTCATCCCATCTTTTTCTTTTTTCTTTTTTTCCTTTTTGTTAAATTTCCTCTTTAACCTCTCACATCTCTTCTTCCTAAACTACTGTAGTATTTTTTTCCCCCTTTTTGCATGCAACAATGATAGAGACCACTAATTTTGGAGCTCTAAAAAGATCACTAATGATATGGCACTCAATAAAAAAAGAAAAAAAATACACCACCAAGGCCAAAACATCAAATCATTCATGGTGGGACCTACTGCCACATCATTAGTGGTAGCACTAATTAGTACTCTCATTCATTTTCCTTTTGCATGCCATTAGTCACTTCATTGTCTATTTTCATGCCATTATTATAGCATACCACACACCACTAATATTTCTACCACTACATTCCACTATCTTTTTGTCACATATGACTGCCATTACTCTCAACAATTACCCATATCCACCTTTCTTTTGAATCAATTTGAGAATTGCGAATCGAGGATTGTGATTTCAAATTTCGGTGGCAATTGTTGTAAGTATTAATCTCGTTGTGTAATGAGATTTTGTCTTCATAGGTATTATGATTTTGTTATGTTGTGACATACATGCAATGGAGGAGGAAAAATGATGATAACTGTGGGGATATATTTTCTGAGTACCAACACGTGCCAAGGTGACGCCGACGTGTCAGCCGACGTGTCGCGTATCGTGGTAGTTACGCCGAGGTAATCACGGAGTTGCCGAGGTTATCTCCGAAGATATTGGAATCTGAGATAAGTGGATAAGGGACAAGAGTCCTAGATTGAGGGAAGACTTCAGTTTGAGTAAAGATAAAACTCTTAGAGGGTTTTATTCTAATCCCACTGGGAGTTATAGATTAGCAGTAATCCTGAGTCCATTGGAGTTAGGCTCCTATTGGGGCTAGGATTGTATTGGCTATAAAAGAGAGGCACCCCCATGGGCCTAAGGTATGTTTATATACACTCAAGCTTGTGAGTTGAATACTTGATTATCTTTGAGAGATATACTGACTTGATCGTCGAAGTACCCCCAGGTGGAAGAACCACCGCCGGAGCCTTCTCTTTTTGTGCAGGACAGCAGGGTGCCATCTATTCTGCCTGTGTTCTACAGCTGATTTACTAAGAAGGGCAGTGTGATCGGAAATTCACTCACACAATTTGGCGCCGTCTGTGGGAAGGAAAGACAAATAGATGGCCAATAACACACAACAAGAAAAGGTTGGGGACGACGCTCCCGCTGGGAGTGGCAGACCTATCGACCTTGACATTGAAGGAGACAACCACAACAAAGAAGCCCGTGACCAGGGGTGCGGAGGAAAAGACGTCGGCCATGAGGGCAACACTTCAAAGAAGACAGACCAAGACAGATACTACAACAAAGATAACCTCTAAGTATGGAGGGACAGGTGCCTACGGAGGGATGAGGAAGTAAAAGAATTGGCAGACAAGTTGGCGGACCTGCAGTCGGTCGTCAACTTCATGATGCAAAACAATGTCATGCAGCCACCGTACCCGCTGCAGGACACGCCGATTCCAGCAGTTAATACCCAAAAGGGAGGAAGGAAAACAATTCCCGAAGTACCTTAGCAGACCAGGAGCGCAAGACACTCCCACCCGCCTTCTAGGGAAATCGGACGAGAAAAGCCGAGACAAGAGAAATCCCAGAGGACATACCACACAAAGGGCCCAGAACCCAGAGAACATCGACATATCCAAGGGCAGGCGCTCTGCTTTGACACAACCCATGGAGAAAGATCAAAGCGGGCCCACCACGAGGCCGAAAGCAGTGTACCGAAAAGATTGAAGTCAAAAGATAGCCGAGCTCCAGGGAGGAGCAAAGAAGACTTAAGAAATTATCTAAAGAGGAAGGAACACAATGCTGAAGTCGAGGTTACCTCACCCATCAAGCCGAGAACACCGTTCTCAGTAGAACTGGACAAATTTGAGGCACCAAAGAGATTCAGCATGCCGAGGTTTCAAATATATGACGGTAAGTCAGACCCTAACTTCCACGTCGGATTGTTTTTGAACTCAATGGCATTATACAGTGGAAACGAGCCATTGCTCTGCAAAGTGTTCCCCTCGTCCTTTGGGGAGATTGCATCAGATTGGTTCCACAAGCTGCCAAAGGGAAGCGTAAAAACATGGGAAGGCCTGGCTGAGATGTTTGTGGCTAGGTTCGTGACGAACAAGCTACAGCCATTAAGGGTGGACGCATTAATGGCTCTAAAGATCAGCAAGGATGAAGGCCTTAGGGCCTATGCCAAAAAAGATACTACGAGGTGTTCAATCGAATACCCGAATGTAATCAGGAAGTGGCGGTCGTATCTTTCAAGAACGGCCTCAAAGATGATTGTCCATTGCGGAAATCTTTGGCAAAAACATTGCCAAAGAGCATGGAGGAGCTCATGGCGAGAATCGAGAAGTATGCCAGAGCCGAGGAGGATACGTCGGGGAATAAGGAGGTGAAACAGGAAAAAGGGAACGGCTCGCCGAAGCGAGGCCGAAGCAACAACGGATTTAGCAAAGCTGAGACAGAACTGAGGGGCAAACAGGCAGTGACGACGGTGTTCCGAATCCCGGTCCACAAAGTCTTGGATCAAATCCGAAATCAACCCTATTTCAGAGCACCAGCAAAAGCCCCAAGGGAATACATGGGCAGGAACGTTGGTAGGCGTTGTGCTTACCACAATGAAGAAGGGCACCCAACTCAGGGCTGCAGAGCCCTAAAAGCATACTTAGAGGACTTAGTAAGACAAGGTCATCTGAGGGATCTTATCAACGAAGCAAGGACCAGAGAGGAGCAGGCAAGGTTGCCTCAAGCACCAGCAGCCCCGCCTCCCCCAGCACAGCAACCACAGGGAAGGGGACCTAGGGTGGTCAACGTAATTCACTCCAAGGTGAACGAAAACGACATACGGGGGGAAACCCAAAGAGTAAAACACCTGCAGCACGTGAACCAGGTCGGACAGAAAAGACCTCGGCCTGAAGAGTACCCAGGCCCGATGATAACCTTCACCGAAGCCGACCTGGAAATGGTCCAGCACCCACATAATGATGCTTTGGTAATATCCCTCCAGGTCGGGAAGTGCCAAGTGAAACGCATCCTAATAGATCAAGGAAGCTCTTGTGACATCATGTATGTTAGATGTTACAAGGAGCTGGGCCTTCACCCGGACGACATGGAGCAATCGAACGGCCCGATGGTCGGCTTCAATGGAACACCGACATGGCCACTAGGAACTACAAACCTGGAAGTACAAGCCGGCACTAAGAAGATCAAGACAAAGTTCATCGTGATCGACACACCTTCACCATACAACATCATCTTGGAAGGCCATGGTTGCATGCAATTGAGGCAGTTCCCTCAACGTTGTATCAACTATTGCGGTTCCCAACAGAACATGGAATTGAAGAAGTCAGAGGAGACCAGCTGCAGGCAAAAAACTGCTCCATGGCAGCAATGAAAACAACCTGCAACATACAGGAACCAGGGAAGGCAGAGATTGAAGATGAGGACATTGAGGTCCTAGATGATGTCGGCAAGGAGCCAACCGAGAAGAGTGAGGAAACACTAAAAAGAAAATCCTCGTCCAGGAGGGCGATGAAGAGCGCTTCTTTCTTCTCGGCTCAGGCTTAGCCGAAGAAGAAGAAAAGGAACTGGAAGCCTTTTTGAGAGCAAACATAGAGGTGTTCGCCTGGACACCTTATGAAATGCCTGGCATTGACCCCGAGGTCACATGCCACAGACTGAACGTTGACAGGTCGGCCAAACCTGTAATACAACGAGCCAGAAGACCGACGTTGATACACGTCGAAGCAGTGGAGGAGGAAGTAGACAGACTTCTAGAGGCCAGGGCCATCAGAGAAGTCAATTATCCGACATGGCTATCAAACACTGTGGTAGTAAAGAAGAAAAACGGCAAATGGAGGGTATGCGTAGATTTTACAAGCCTGAACAAAGCCTGTCCCAAAGACAGCTTCCCTCTACCCAAAATTGACCAGTTGGTGGATGCCACGTCTGGACATGGAAGGATGAGCTTCCTGGATGCTTATAGGGGGTACCACCAGATAGCCATGTACCCCCCAGACGAAGAGAAGACAGCGTTCATCACCCCAAAAGGCCTGTACTGTTACAGGGTGATGCCTTTTGGGCTGAAAAACGCAGGAGCAACCTACCAAAGGCTGGTAACCAAAATGTTCAAGCACTTGATCGGCCAAACTGTAGAAGTCTACATCGATGATATGGTCGTAAAGACCAAGGATCCTAAGGGCCATCTTGCTGACCTAAAAGAGGTATTTGAGATACTCAAAACATATCGGCTCCGACTCAACGCATCAAAGTGCGCGTTTGGAGTCGGATCTGGTAAATTCTTGAGGTACCTGGTGACAAGAAGGGGCATTGAGGTCAGCCCAAATCAAATCAAGGCCATCCTAGATTTACAGAGCCCGACATCGGCAAAACAGGTACAGAAACTTACCGGAAGGGCCGCAGCCCTAAACAGATTCATAAGCCGAAGCTCAGACAAATGTAAACCTTTCTTCAACCTAGTGAAGAAAGCCACGGATTTCCTTTGGACAGAGGAATATGAGGCCGCGTTGGCCGACCTCAAAAAGTATCTGACTACAGCTCCAGTCCTCTCAACACTTGAACCTGGGGAAGAGCTGTTCTTGTACTTAGCTGTTTCAGAACACGCAGTAAGTGCGGTATTAATCCGAGAAGAAAAAGGGGAGCAAAAAGCTATTTACTATGTAAGTAAAACCTTGGCCGACGCAGAAACAAGGTATCTACCACTCGAGAAATTAATGCTAGCCTTGGTGATGGCCTCAAAAAAGTTGAACCATTACTTTCAGGCACACAAGATTGTGGTACTAACAGAACACCCACTGAAGTCCCTATTACAACAAGGAGACTTAACAGGAAGAATAGCAAGATGGGCAGTAGCCCTGAGCCAGTATGACTTGGAGTTCAGGCCGAGAACAGCAATTAAGGGCCAAGTTTTGGTCGACTTCGTGGCCGAGTTCATGCCAGAATCAATCGAACATCGGGCTCCGTTGAGCCATGATAAACGATGCCCAAACAAGCAAGGAAAAACCCATCCAAAGACAAAAGAACAAAGGAAGGAAAGGCTCAGACCCTGCAGCATTTACATCGGAGACTCCTTCAGACTGTTTGTCGATGGAAGTTCAAACCGGCAAGAGGCGGGGGCAGGAGTACTGCTGATATCCCCAGACAGAGAAATAATAGAACAGTCCATCCATTTGGGGTTCAAGACCTCAAACAACGAAGCAGAATACGAAGCATTAATCGCGGGGCTAAAGTTGGCAGCAGCAGCAGAAGCAGATGAGGTAATAGTTTTTTGTGACTCACAATTAATTGTTAATCAGTCAACAGGAGAATTTGCAGCCAGAGACGAGAGGATGTCGGCATACGCAAAAGAGGTCATCAAATTAGCAGCCTTATTTCAGAACTGCCGACTTCTCCAAGTAAGCCGAGATGATAACAGCCACGCCGACGCGTTGGCCAACCTGGCAAGTTCAATGCAGACTGGAAAGACAAGAACTATCATGATCGAATATATATCGGGTCCAAGCATAGAACCACAGAACGCAAAACAGGAAGCAATATGTGTGGACATGGGGCCAAGCTGGATGGATGCAATTGTTGCATTCCTGAAAGAAGGAAAGCTGCCAGAAGACCGCAAGGAGGCACACAAAGTCAGGGCGAGATTCATCCTAACAGCAAACGGACATCTCTACAGAAGGTCCTTCACTGGACCCCTTTTAAGGTGTGTACATCCTTTGCAGGTTGAGGGATTTCTTGTATGAAATTCATGAAGGAATTTGCGGAAGCCATGCTGGGGGCAGATCATTAGCTCATAGGGCCATTACCCAGGGGTACTAGTGGCCCTACATGCAAAAAGATGCAGAAGCATACGTGAAGAAGTGCGAACAATGCCAAAGGTTTGCACCTTTGATTCATCAGCCAGCTGCCGACCTGAACCCAGTATCCAGCCCCTGGCCGTTTGCCCCAGTGGGGCATGGATCTTATTGGGCAACTTCCCCAGGCAACTGGGCAGAGAAAGTACTTGTTAGTAGCAACAGACTATTTCACAAAGTGGATAGAAGCAGAACCTCTTGCCAAAATCCGAGATGTTGATGTCAAGAATTTTATTTGGAAAAACATCATCACCAGATTTGGGATTCCAAGAGCAATCGTTGCCGATAACGGAACGCAGTTCGACAGCAAACTCATCAAGAACTTCTGTGCAAAATTCAAGATCAAGAATTATTTTTCAACACCAAGCTTTCCCCAAAACAATGGGCAAGCAGAAGCATCCAACAAAGTAATTTTGGATGGAATAAAGAAGAGGCTACAGGCAGCAAAAGGAAAGTGGGTAGACGAATTGCCCCAACGTGCTTTGGGCATATCGGACTACGCCGAGAAGATCAACAGGGGAATCCCCCTTTGCCATGGCTTATGGCACAGAAGCAGTAATTCCACTAGAAGTCGGCATCCCAGGGATCCGAACCTAGGGAGTTGAAAATGGGACTAATGACATACTCTTAGCCCGAGATCTGGATCTTTTGGAAGAACGAAGAGAAAAGGCTGCAATCCAGCTTGCAGTATACCAGCAACAGCTTGCCAGAGCTTATAACAAGAAGGTCAATCCAAGATATTTTCAAGTCGGTGACTTAGTCCTGAGAAAAGTCGTTGGCAACAAGAAGGATCCCAAAGAGGGCAAGCTTGGCCCAAACTGGGAAGGACCTTACAGAATTTCTACGGTATTAGGCAATGGGGCATACCGTCTGGAAGATAGTGAGGGCAAAGCATTGCCAAGACCTTGGAACACTTGTAATTTGAAATTTTTCTATCATTAGATGTGCATTATTTTTGGCCGATGTCATCAATAAAATCTTTTTGGAATTCTTCACATACATATGATTGTTAAAGACATATAATGTTGTTTCTGAGAGACATGAATAATGAGAACCCAAGTGGAACTCAGGTTCACATTGGGGGCAAAGAAGAGACAAAGACGCTTAACACTTGTTGAAATTTGTAGCAATTTACAAGTTGAAGTTAAGCTGAGTTGGTTCCTTATCTTCACTTATTGAAATTTGTAGCAATTTACAAGTGAAGATAAGCCGAGATGGTTCCTTAGCTTCACTTGTTGAAATTTGTAGCAATTTACAAGTTGAAGTTAAGCTGAGATGGTTCCTTATCTTCACTTGTTGAAATTTGTAGCAATTTACAAGTTGAAGATAAGCCGAGATAGTTCCTTAGCTTCACTTGTTGAAATTTGTAGCAATTTACAAGTTGAAGTTAAGCTGAGATGGTTCCTTATCTTCACTTGTTGAAATTTGTAGCAATTTACAAGTTGAAGATAAGCCGAGATGGTTCCTTAGCTTCACTTGTTCGAAATTTGTAGCAATTTACAAGTTGAAGTTAAGCTGAGATGGTTCTTTATCTTCACTTGTTGAAATTTGTAGCAATTTACAAGTTGAAGATAAGCCGAGATGGTTCCTTAGCTTCACTTGCTGAAATTTGTAGCAATTTACAAGTTGAAGTTAAGCTGAGATAGTTACTTATCTTCACTTGTTGAAATTTGTAGCAATTTACAAGTTGAAGTTAAGCCGAGATTACTGTTTCTCTTCGCTTGTTGAAATTTATAGCAAATTACAAGTCGAAGTGAAGCCAAGATTATTGCTTAACACTTGTTGAAATTTGTAGCAATTTACAAGATGACGTTAAGCTGACATATGATCATTCGTTGAAATTTGCAGCAATTTACAGGTTGAAGTAAAGCTAAGTATACTGTTTTAATACTTGTTGAAATTTGTAGCAATTTACAAGTAGATTATTAATTAGCACTTGTTATAACTTGAGAAAAGTTTACAGTATATGTTAACACTTGTTGAAATTTGCAGCAATTTGCAAGTAGATGAAGACCGAGATCACTGTTTAAACATTTGTTGAAACTTGAAAAAGTTTGCAGAGTTAACATTGAATAGTATACATTTTACACCTGTTGAAATTTATAGTTTGCAGGTCAGTACCTTGCCGAAGTAAAGTTTCTAGTTATTATACCCGAGGTATATAACCCCGAGAAAATTGCACAAAGGAGGAAAAAATGAAAGGCATGCAAAATATTCTAAATCATGCAGAGGCAATCAAGAGAAGTTAAAGATTAAAGCATTCAGAGGAAAACGGTTGCAGTTGTATATAAAGAAGGCACTACGGCCTACCAGAAGTACATTGTTCAGAAGAAACAAAGAATGTCACATCGGCCATAAGAGGAAGCTTATATTGTCCAGAAAACCAAAACGGTACAAAAAAGAAGAAAAAATGGAACATCAAAGTTATGATTCTTCAGTTTCAGGTGCAATCTGGGTCTGGACATCGTCCGATTCTTGGAGAACTACCTCGGCAGATTCTTGCGAAACCACCTCGGCAGCCTTCTCTGCCGCAACCCTCGGTGTCGATCTCCGCAAGTGTTTTATCAAGACTTCTTTCAGCTAGAAGGAGGTCAGATGATAACTGCCCTGAATCAGCTTCCTTGGGCACCTCCACAATCTCCTCATCTTGGGTTAAGTCCAGGACTTGATCACCCTGAGGAGGAGACTTAGTCTCATTTGCATCTTTGGGCCTCCTTACTAAAGCCTCATCATCATTCTTGTCCTCATCTTCGGATTCGGACTCAGGCTCTTCTTCAGCTTGACTTGGAGGAGAAGGAGGAGGGAATGGCAGAGGAATAGCGTCAGCCTTGCGCAGGGGCGAGTCATCTGGGACATTAAGCTTTTTGGCAAGGGACATCCAGCCAAGGGAGAAGACCCTGTTGCATGCCTGCCTAACCTGTAGTTTGTATTCCTCAGTGACGTCGGCCATACCCTGGGCGTATCCCTTTTCATTAGCCTCCTTGATCTCGGCATCCTTGGTGGCCAGCGCCTCCTGGAGCTCCTTTTCGGCCTGGGTCTTTTTCCTCCTCGGCTTCCCTCTTCTCAACCTCAGCAACCTTCCTTATAGCTTTAGCAGACTCAGCCTTTTCCTCAGCTATCTGTTGGGCCTTAGTAGCAGCCTTAGCTTGATCTTCCAGCTTCTTCATTTTTTGTTGAAGGCTTTTGTTGGCCTTTTGAAGGGAAGCAAACTCCCTCTTCATCTCAGCCAACTTTTCTCGATTTTTGAATGACTGCATTGAAAAGGAATGGGCGTGCTGGATGGCCTGAAAGAAAACAGAAATGTTAGAAAATATTCTAAGTATGAAACAGAAAGAAAGAACAAGTACCAAACTGGAAACACATACTTGAACTGAGTGTTGGAGCATTAAAGCGTAGTTCTCATATTCACTGTATCCAGCATTTCGCTCCAAATCACCAGGAAGAAGCAGTGCAGTGCTAAGGGCCACGCCGACATTTATGTCATCGGCACTCTTACTAGTCATTATCGGCTTGTCTTCCAAAGTAATTTGGGGGGGCCCAGGGAACATCTGGTTTGTTGGATTCCGATGTGGTTGCTGAAGACGACCTCGGCTTCTTCGATTTTGTGGACTCAGAAGGTTGGGCCTTAGCAGACCTTTTTACAGAAGTAGAGGCAGTCTTCTTACTCTCTGCCAATTGTGCAATAGGCAGGGTATCTTCAGTCTCAGCCACAGTGGCTTTGGCCATTGGCTGGGCCTTCTTGGTTCTCTTTGGCTTTGGTGGGGGCATAATTTGAGTCGGATCAGCATCAACGTCGGTAGGGAGATCGGCTAGCAGGTCTTGAACAACGGGCTTTGGGCGACCCATCTCGGCAGTTTTGACAAGTCTGCGCCGACGTTTGCGTTCGGGGTATTGGTATTAAGTATGGGGCTGAGGTAGATGGCTGATTGGTTGGGTCAGATGTTGACTTCCTGATCTGTCCGAGATATAGAGGCAGTTTGAGTTGTGGCAGTAGGTGGAGAGAGGCTCTTTTTCACCTTTCTTGGGACGTCGGGCAAAGTAGATTTGTACGTTGGAATGAAATTTAGTACCAGTGGAGCTTTGCGCTTGTGGATTGGAAGATCTAGGAGCTTCTTTAAGTCCTTGCCTAGAAAGTAGGACTGACGAAAGTCCTTTGGTGGCTTACGAACATCTGCAAAAAGAGCAAGACGTTAGAAACAAACAACGTTTTGAGGACTTAAAAAGAAACAACTAAAGTGATTGATACTGGGCTCTTACCCTTGCCCTCTTTTACTGTTCGGGGAAGAGGGTAAAGATGAACATCTTCGTCTAGGCCAAACTCCCCAATTTCCAGAAGCAATAAGGTAGTCATCTCCAGCCCCCCTTGTTGGAGTCTAGGAGGTCGGCTACGATTTTGAATTCAGTAGACCTCGGCTTGAGGTAATAGACATAGCCTTTTTCCTTCAGGTTAAGGGCACACATAGCGTAACAATATTGTATGTCGGCAAGAGTAATTCTAACGTTCTCCTGCCTAGCTAAGGCTATGATACCATTAATCACTCGATAGGAGTTAATGGTAAGTTGCATAGGGTTCAACGTGTAGTAGTGGAGAACTTCACGGAAGAGGGGATCAAGTGGAAGCCGGAGTCCACATTCAACAAAAGCTACAATAGGGAAAGGCATCGTATTGTCTGTAGGCATGATGGAATCGTCATCTCCAGCTAGCCTAAGGTGAACATCATCAGGAATAGAGAACTCTTGCCTAAAAAATTCAAGTTTTGTTGGGGTGTTTACCCTATGTCTCCACATACCCATGATTTTGGTGTAAAGGTACTTGACTACAGAAAGAAGGTGCTCTTAAAGGGTTACTGGGACCTCGGCTTAAACCTAGGTATATAATGGTAAGGATTGTTTCGGTTCTTTCCTAAAGAATTGGTAGGTTCTATATGCAAATCCCAAACCTAAATCTATAAAAGCAAAGATTGGAGGCTCGAATCTGGGAAAAACACAGAAAAACAAGACACAAGACGAAGTTTCAGAATCAAGAACAGAGGTGGGGCTCTCAAAATCATAAAGAAAACAAGAAATAGAGGCTCAAGAACAGGGGCAAAATGGTGAAAAAGTGCAAATGTTCAAGACATGGGCAATGGCAGAATCATGAGTAAAATGCATTTAAATGAATGATTCACAGGTTGGAAGTTTCAACAAAGCAGTAAAGGCAGCAAGTAATAAAGGGTAAACAACAGAGTTGCAAACACAAAGAAATGTGGCTTACCAGAAAAATTGAAGCCGGAATGAGTGTCGCCGACAAGACAGAAACTCAAAAGCTTTCACTGGAGTGGGAGGAAGAGAACAGTTGCAGAGCCTGGAGCTTGAACAATGGCGGATTCAAAGGAACGAGTTTAGAGAGAGAGAAAGTAAGAGAAAATTGATATACAAAAGTGAAGAAAAAAAAGAAAGATGGAAAAGTTTTGTCAAAAACTTGAAACGGCGGCAAACAGAAGCATTTATTGCGCCTGGAGTAACGCAGACGTCAGACGGCGCAGACAGAGGAGAGACGGCTTACAGGCGCGTCACAAGCACGGGCCAATAAGGGTAAAACGCGCAAGTAAAGCAGTTAAGAAGTGATGCATGACAGCTCATGCGCGTGGAAGAGTTCATTTGAATTCTTGTTCTTAAAAGAATACATGTCGACCTAAAAGAAACGACCTCGGCTAGTAAAGTTCTTAAGCCGACGTACGAGAAAGAGGTTCAATATAGGTTCCATCACCTCAGAATGCCGAGGTAATAGAACCTAGGGGGCAGTTGTGGGGATATATTTTCTGAGTACCAACACATGCCAAGGTGATGCCGACGTGTCAGCCGAGGTGCCACGTGTCGTGGTAGTTACGCCGAGGTAATCACGGAGTTGCCGAGGTTATCTCCGAAGATATTGGAATCCGAGATAAGTGGATAAAGGATAAGAGTCCTAGATTGAGGGAAGACTTCAGTTTGGGTAAAGATAAAACTCTTAGAGGGTTTTATCCTAATCCCACTGGGAGTTCTAGATTAGCAGTAATCCTGAGTCCATTGGAGTTAGGCTCCTATTGGGGCTAGGATTGTATTGGCTATAAAAGAGAGACACCCCCATGGGTCTAAGGTATGTTTATATACACTCAAGCTTGTGAGTTGAATACTTGATTATCTTTGAGAGATATACTGACTTGATCGTCGGAGTACCCCCGGGTGGAAGAACCACCGCCGGAGCCTTCTCTTTTTGTGCAGGACAGCAGAGTGCCATCTATTCTGCCTGTGTTCTATAGCTGATTTACTAAGAAGGGCAGTGTGATCGGAAATTCACTCACACAATAACATATGGTGGTGAAAAGAGAAAAAACGTAGTGGCATGCTGTGGCAAGTGGGGGTGAGTCCAAGAAGGAGTTGGCGAGGTAATCAAAGATTGTGGAGGCTTGTCTTGCCGTGAAAAGAAAAAAAGAAAAAAAGAAAAAAAGAAAAAAAGAAAAAAAAAAAAAAAAAAAAGTTGTTCGAGAGGAGGAAAATAGAAGATGGAGGTGGGATGGGTGTGACCATTCAAATGCCTGATGGTCGACTAACGGAGTGAGTGTAATTGTAATGAGATAATAAATGTTAGGGGGGTCAATGTAATTTTCATAAACTAATGGGTTAGCTATAATTTTTCTTAAAATTAGGGGTGGTTAATGTAATTTGTCATTTTTGTTATGTAGTCGCAGGGAACTTTAATGAAAAGAATAAAAGAATAAAACTTTGAAATAATAAGTAGTATATACATAATTAATAAGTATATTGTTTTTTTAAAACAGAAATAAGGGTTGGTTTGGAAAGTGAGTTGGTTTTTTGATTTTTTTGGCTATTTTAGCCTGAGCTAAAAAATTTGGTTTGGAAAGAGCTTTTTGACTTTTTGACTTTTTTTGACTTTTTTTGTGAGAGAAGAGTGTAATGATTATGGGTTAAATGTGATATTTTGTTTTTTGTGACTAAAATAATCTATTTTGTCTTTTATGACTAAAATAGCCCAAAAAACCTAGTTTAGCTCTTCCCAAACGGTGCCTAAGTATATTGTTTAAATCTACTAGTTACAAGAAAAGTGGAAATATTAAGTTTGGCATAACCTAAATAATACAAAAAGTCAAAAAGTCACTATTCTATTTAAGTCACATCATCTTATTTAAATCACATCACCTCTCTAACACATCACATCAAACTCAACCCAAACCCAATCCATATAAGCCAATAAGTCAAAAAGTATAATTTTTTAGAACATCTCAAACCAATGAATCTTTACAAAGTTGTTAACATTTTAATAGTTAAAAATGGAATTTAAAAAAAAAAAATTAATATGATAAAATCAATTGCCTAAGGTTAATATTATAAGTAAGTCAAACAGAAATATTAAATAGTGAACATTTGGATTAATGGAGCATTTTTTTTAGATACTTATATAATTAGCATATGCACTAATTTATTAGGATCCATTGGTTTCATCATGCGGTGTGAATCATTTTAATTATTTTGGATTGAGCTAACGTTGATTTCCTATCATAAGTCTTCTAATTAGTTAAGGCTATCTTTGGCAATGATTTTTTTAATACTTTTTTTTTTTGGCTATTTAAATTTTTAGAAAAAATTAACTAACTGTTTAAGCTTATTTAACTCATAATTGAGAAAAATAATTTATTTTAACAAGATTCATTTATATAGTAATTGTTAGAAAAGTCAAATTTTTTCAATTTTTTTTTTTAATCTTTAGTGAATATTTTAAAATTTTTGTATTAATTTTTTTTTACTTTTCAGATACTTTTAGTTTAAAAGAATATAAAAAGTTTTTTTGTTAAAAAAAATCTACAAAAACATACTAAGCATTTGTTTGGTATGTGGGTTGGCTTTTTAGCTTTTTAAATTTTTAGCTATTGTAACAATCTAAATTTTTAATTATTCTGTAAGATTTATACTAATATTATTTAATCACAGTTAAGAAAAATATACAATTTATTTTATATTATCATGTGTAATAATATAATTATTATAAATTTAGGGGTCAAAGTATAAATAAATAATAATAATAATGGGTGTGATAGTAAAATAAATAATTAATTTTCTGTTAGTATACGATAGAGTGTAATTTAATTAGAAATTAACCATTTATATAATTATATTAAAAAATTGGGTCAAAATATATTTATTTTAAATATTTATTATGGATAAATATAAATTTTTATAATTTATTATCGAATTTGTTGAAGGATTCGCACGGATAACGTTCCCACCTCCCTATAGGGAGGAGGTGGTCGGTGCAGAAAGAAAAAGAAAAAGAAAAGAAAAAAAAGGAAGAAAAGAGAGAAGGAAGGAAAAAAATAGTGGAAATTGAGACGGTTTTTGATAGTGGAAAGAAAGAGTGAGGTATTAAAGTTAATGTGAATTATATTATACATTGAATTATCATAATGTATTTTACATATGTTATAATGTATTTTACGTATGTTTTAATTTACCATAGTTTATTTTATACAAGTTATATTTTATAAATTATTATAAACTATATTAATATTTCAATTATGTGGATTATTTTCTAAACCCTATTTGTTTAAAAGGAAACCCATGGATATGTTTATTTATATTTTAAAAAATATTTGACTATAACCTTATAAACAATTATGTTTTGTAAGTACCACCACGGGAGTCTCATGCCTTGGGGGACTTAAATAACCATTGGTTTCTGTTTGGCCACTTTGTGGTCCTCTGTTTGTCATGGATCCATTGACCTCTGTTCTATGCGGAGCAAAGTGCTGTGCGGAGATAAGTGCAACACTATTGTGGGAGCCACCTCTATAATCCGTACACCATCTCTTGAATCCGGATCTCTGCTCTGTGCGGAGCAAAGTGTTGTACGGAGATAAGTGCTATACTATTGTGGGAGCCACCTCTATAATTTATACGAGCCACCTCTTGAATCCGTACCTCTATTTTGACTGTCACTTCTGTTCTGTTCTGTTCTGTATCGTGGTTATGGTTATTTATTTACATAATTTCTGTATTTCAGTTTCTGTCACCAATGATTTATTTACCAAACTGAGTTATGTAGATGTTTTGGCCTAATTAACTATCCATGGTTATTTCGTGTCCCTTATACTCTTGGTATAATATTTCTCACTCTGCCAAGTGGTTATAGTTGTTTACCAATTTTCAGGAAACAATACAATTCAGAAATAGCTTTTGGAAAGTCTTAGGTGCGGGGCTGCGGAATAGACACACAACACTTTTATAATATTTTTATATGTAAATATCGGCCTTTTTGCTTAATATATTTTGTAATAAAAATAAAAACTCCGATGATTATTTTGGTACCATCATTTAAATATTACTTCCGCTTGCGTTTATTTATTTGTTTAAGAATTGGCTGGAGGTAACCCCAGTTATTGACCATCACGATGCTTAACCCTTGGGTACAGGGAGCGGGTTGTGACAAATGGTATCAGAGCAATGATTTATAAATAAATAAATAAATCATCATTGGAGCATAGGACACATGCACACTTAAGAAGTAGGATAGCGGATAATTAGTACCTAAATATTATATTTTGTTAGTCGATTTAATTATATTATAATTTTATATGATTATATATATGTTAATTTTATTTTTTTTCGTGTGCATAATTTGTGAAGGATAATAAATATAATTTATATTTGTTATAGCAAAAGAATGAAAAAAATAAAGGATGTCGAGCTTAAGCACCCATCAAAATTATAATATAATTAAATATATGAAATTTTCAGTTCAGTATTCACAAAAAAAAAAAAATTCATTTCAATTTTTTTAAAAAGTGAGTTCAAATTTTAAAACTACTAATTTTAAAACTATTTCTCATCAATGAAAAGTTCATCTCAAATTTTTTTCAACTCTTGCTTATGAATCTATCATTGTGTTCTCATTTTATTTTTTTTATTTATTTTATCGTAAACAAAACGAGTGAAAAGTTTTTAAAAGTCGCTCCTTATTTCTCATTTTTATCCAAAATAATTTTGGACAACTAGATAATGAGTTGTTTTTGGTAAAAAATTTTTGAGGTAATATTTTCTATCAGATTAATCATCTATTGTATATTTATCACAGTTTGCAGCGGATAGCTTACACATATGGCAAATTTCGAGGACAAAATTTTAAAAGGAGAGAAGATTGTAACAACCAAGATTTTTAATTATTCTGTAAAATTTATACTAATATTATTTAATCACAGTTAGGAAAAATATACGATTTATTTTATATTATTATGTGTAATAATATAATTATTATAAATTTAGGGGTCAAAGTATAAATAAATAATAATAATAATGGGTGTGGTAGTAAAATAAATAATTAAGTTTTTGTTGGTAAACAATAGAGTGTAATTTAATTAGAAATTAATTATTTATATAATTATATTAAAAAATTGGGTCAAAATATAATTATTTTAAATATTTATTATGAATAAGTATAAATCTTTATAATTTATTATCGAATCTGTTGAAGGATTCGCGCAGACAACATTCCCACCTCCCTATAGAGAGGAGGTGGTCTGTGCAGAAAGAAAAAGAAAAAGAAAAGAAAGAAGAAAGAAAGGAAGAGAAAGAAAAGAGAGAATGAAGGAAAAAAGAGTGATGCTTCAAACCCCCACTGGGGGTGGCACCCCAGTGGCGTGGAGCTTTCCCATTTGCTGAAAATAAAAAATAAAAAATAAAAAAACAAATTTTTTTTTTTGGCCAATCATGAGCCTTCACGCAGGACCCCCACCACCCCCACTGGGGGCCAAGGCATAAGTGAGGAAAAAAATAGTGGAAGTTGAGAGGGTCTTTGATAGTTGAAAAAAAGAGTGAGGTATTAAAATTAATGTGAGTTATATTATACCTTGGGTCACTATAGTGTATTTTACATATGTTATAATGTATTTTACGTATGTTTTAACTTACCAAAGTTATTTTATACAAGCTATGTTTTATAAATTATTATAAACTATATTAATATTTTAGTTACGTGGATTATTTTCTGAACCGTATTTGCTTAAAAGGAAACCCATGGATATGTTTATTTATATTTTAAAGAATATTTGATTATAACCTTATAAACAATTATGTTTTGTAAGTACCACCACGGGAGTCTCATGCCGTGGGGGACTTAAATAATCATTGGTCTCTATTTGGCCACTTTGTGGTCCTCTGTTTGTCATGGATCTATTGATCTCTGTTCTATGCGGAGCAAAGTGTTGTGTGGAGATAAGTCCAACACTATTGTGGGAGCCACCTCTTGAATCCGGACCTCTGCTCTGTGCGGAGATAAATGCTATACCATTGTGGGAGCCACCTTTATAATCCGTACGAGCCACCTTTTGAATCCATACCTCTGTTCTGACTGTCACTTCTGTGATCTCTGTTTTGTTCTGTTCTGTACCGTGGTTATGGTTATTTATTTACATAATTTTTGTATTTCAGTTTCTGCCACCAATAATTTATTTACCAAACTGAGTTATGTAGATGTTTTGGCCTAATTAACTATCCATGGTTATTTCGTGTCCCTTATACTCTTGGTATAATATCACTCTACCAAGTGCTTATAGTTGTTTACTAATTTTCAGGAAACAATGCATTTCAGAAATAGCTTTTGGAAAGTCTTAGGTGCGGGGCTGCGGAATAGACACACACAACACTTTTATGATATTTTTATATGTAAATATCGGCCTTTTTTGTCAATATATTTTGTAATAAAAATAAAAGCTCCGATAATTATTTTGGCACCATCATTTAAATATTACTTCCGCTCGCGTTTATTTATTTGTTTAAGAACCTCAGTTACTGGCCATCACGATGCTTAACCCTTAGGTACGGGGAGCGGGTCGTGACAAATGATATCAAAGCAATGGTTTATAAAAAAATAAATAAATCATCATTGGAGTATAGGACACATGCACATTTAAGAAGTAGGATAGCAGATAATTAGTACCTAAATATTATATTTTGTTAGCCGATTTAATTATATTATAATTTTATATGATTACATATATATGTTAATTTTTTTTTTTCGTGTGCATAATTTGTGAAGGATAATAGATATAATTTATATTTGTTATAGCAAAAGAAGGAAAAGAAACAAAGGTTGTTGAGTTCAAGCACCCATCAAAATTATAATATAATTAAATACATGGAATTTTCAGTCCAGTATTTAAAAAAAAAAATTTCATTTCGATTTTTTTAAAAAGTGAGTTCAAATTTTAAAAATACTAATTTTAAAACTATTTCTCATCAATTAAAAGTTCATCTCAAAAAGTTTCAACTCTTACATATGATTCTGTTATTGTGTTCTTATTTTATTTTATTTATTTATTTTTATCGTAAACAAAACGAGTGAAAAGTTTTTAAAAGTCGCTCCTTATTTCTCATTTTTATCCAAAATAATTTTTGACAACTAGATAATGAGTTGTTTTTGGTAAAAAAATTTTGGGGTAATATTTTCTATCAGATTAATCATCTATTGTATATTTATCAGAGTGCGCAGCGGATAGCTTACACATATGACAAATTTCGAAGACGAAATTTTAAAAAGAGGGAAGATTGTAACAACCCAGATTTTTAATTTTTTTGTAAGATTTATAGTAATATTATTTAATCACGGTTAGGAAAAATGTACGATTTATTTTGTATTATTATGTGTAATAATATAATTATTGTGAATTTAAGGGTCAAAGTATAAATAAATAATAATAATAATGGGTGTGGTAGTAAAATAAATAATTAATTTTCTGTTGATATACGATAGAGTATAATTTAATTAGAAATTAGGGTGAATTACACTAACGGTCCCTATAGTTTGGGGCTTGTGTCATTTTGGTCCCTGACTTTTCAAATGTGACACATTGGACCCTGAATTTTGAATTTTGTCCAAATAAGGACAATTGAAGATTATATTGGATTTTTCAAGGGCAAAATCGTCAATTTGATAAAATATAAATTAATTTGACAAAAATAAATGTTAAAAATTTATTTTGGAATTTTTAAAAATTATTTCTACCTATTAAAGATAAAATTATATAAAATTGATAAATCTTTTTGACATTTATTTCTTTTTTTTACCAAATTAATTTTTATTATGTATTTGGATGATGATCATGTAAAATTAATTTTTAAAAATTAATCATGTAATTTTTATCAATTTTACATAATTTTACCTTTCGTGAGTAGAAATAATTTTTAAAAATTTTAAAATATTTTTTTGACATTTATTTTTGTCAAATTAGTTTATATTTCATCAAATTGATGATTTTGCCCTTAAAATTATGCAATGTTATGTTAATTATCCTTATTTAGAACAAGATTCAAAATTCATGGCCAAATGTGTCGTAATTGAAAAGTTAGGGATTAAAATGATACAAGTTCCAAGCTGTAAGGACTGTTAGTATAATTTACCATATAAATTAATTAATTATATAATTATATTAAAAAATTGAGTCAAAATATAATTATTTTATTTATTATGGAGAAGTATAAATCTTTATAATTTATTATCGAATCTGTTGAAGGATTCATGCGGATAACGTTCCCACCTCCCTATAGGGAGGAGGTGGTCTGGGCGGAAAGAAAAAGAAAAAGAAAAGAAAGAAGAAAGAAAGGAAGAGAGAGAGAGAGAGAGAGAAAGAGGGGGAGAGAAAAGAAAGAGAAAGAAAAGAGAGAAGGAAGGAAAAAAATAGTAGGAGTCGAGAGAGTCTTTGATAGTGGAAAGAAAAAGTGGGGTATTAAAATTAAGGTGAGTTATATTATACCTTGAGTCACCATAATGTATTTTACGTATGTTTTAACTTACCATAGTTGTTTTTATACAAGTTATGTTTTATAAATTATTATAAACTATATTAATATTTCAGTTACGTGGATTATTTTCTGAACCCTATTTGCTTAAAAGGAAACTCATGGATATTTTTATTTATATTTTAAAAAATATTTGACTATAACCTTATAAACAGTTATGTTTTGTAAGTACCACCACGGGAGTCCCATGCCTTGGGGGACTTAAATAACCATTGGTCTCTGTTTGGCCACTTTGTGGTCCTCTGTTTGTCATGGATCTATTGATCTCTGTTCTGTACGGAGCAAAGTGCTGTGCGGAGATAAGTGCTACACTATTGTGGGAGCCACCTCTATAATCCGTACGAGTCATCTCTTAAATCCGGACCTCTGCTCTGTGCGGAGCAAAGTGTTGTGCGGAGATAAGTGCTATACTATTGTGGGAGCCACTTCTATAATCCGTACGAGCCACCTCTTAAATCCGTACCTCTGTTCTGACTGTCATTTCTGTGATCTCTGTTCTGTACTGTGATTATGGTTATTTATTTACATAATTTATGTATTTCAGTTTCTGCAACCAATGATTTATTTGCCAAACTGAGTTATGTAGATGTTTTACCCTAATTAACTATCCATGGTTATTTCGTATCCCTTATACTCTTGGTATAATATTTCTCACTCTGCCAAGTGCTTATAGTTGTTTCTCAATTTTCAGGAAACAATGTAATTCAGAAATAAGTTTTGGAAAGTCTTAGGTGTGGGGCTGCAGAATAGACACACACAACACTTTTATAATATTTTTATATGTAAATATCGGCCTTTTTGGTCAATATATTTTGTAATAAAAATAGAAGTTTCGATGATTATTTTGGTACCATCATTTAAATATTACTTTCGCTCACGTTTATTTATTTGTTTAAGAATTTGCCGAAGGTAACCTCAGTTACTGGCCATCACGATGCTTAACCCTTAGATACGGGGAGCGGGTTGTGACAGCTATTTTAACCTGAAACTAAAAAGTTTCGTTTGGAATGAATTTTTGACTTTTTTGACTTTTATGAGAGAAAAAATAAAATGATTTTAATTTGAATGTGGCATTTTATTTTATTGATTTTTTAGTTCATTTAGTCTTTTTGTGGCTAAAATAATCAAAAAAAAAAAAAAAAAAAACCATGCCAAACATAACCGAAAGAAAAAAAATCACTTACCTAAACTTTTGCAATAACAAAAAGAAAATTAAAAATTAAAAAAAAAAAAACTAAAAACGTAATTGTCAAACCTAATCTCTAGAACTCTTAAAAGTCATCTCTCTCCAATTTGAGTCTCTGGAATTTTGAATATTATGAAGGTAGGGTCTACAACTCTCAATCAAAAGCAAAATTCTATTTGATCATGGCACCACTAGTGGAGGCTTGTACTTGATTGGCCCAAACTATGGGTTATGAAAGGATGTCAAATAATTTATTAAATTTTATTTTCTACTATAGCATTTTCCTAAATATATTACCCACAATTTTCAAATGGTCACATCACTGAGGAGTTATTGGTTGGTCTTATAATATTGTTTTACATCATTTATTGAGGAATAAGTGTGTCATAGTCTCTTAAGAAATACTATGTATCCTAAATATTCTATTAAACCTCTTACATGGGGTGAGACTCACACAAATCCACATGTGTATGGGTTCTACGCCCATGTAAGACGTTTGGTAGAATTTTTGGGGTTCCTAACATAACTTTAGGCCTGGTTTGGCATGACTTGAAAAAGACAAAAAGTCAAAAAGTTACTTAAAAAGCTAAAAAGTTATCACTATTCACAAAAAATATATATATATAAAATAAATTTATACATAAAAAAATACAACTCCACTTTTTGCTGAGGTGATGGGTTATCCGCGTGATTGGTCTGCTGTACTGGTCTATAAATGATTGCTTCCTTTACGGGCAACCATTTAAACTGTGTTGTTTAGCCCGTGGGGGCCATCACGGGTCATATTTTGATAATCTGAACCGTTCAATATGTAGAACTCGTTGAGTGCTATATGTTTGTAAAAAATCATGTTAATCGGATGTCGCTAATTATATGATCAAATCAGTTTTGTATAAAAAAATTTGATGGTGTTATAGTTAACTGATGAACAAAAACTAATCCGATTAATGTGATTTCGATATCCGATCAATTTGATTTTTTACTGGCATTTAGTACTCGACGAGTTCTACATATTGACCGGTTCATATTATCAAAATGGGACTCGTGGTGGGCCCCACGGGTCAAATAGCACAGTCCAAATAGCTGCCCGCGAAGGAGGCAATCATGTCCTTATCTCCTACATTCTACCAAGAAAAAGGTGTCGTACAGCCTATTACACTTACTTCTCCTATACACTTATTTATACAATTTTTTTTTACACATTTTTTTCATAAAAAGAGAAAAAGTTAACACAATCATCTATCTTTTTTTTTTCAACTTTTTAGTCTAAAAAGGCAAAAAAGTACACTTATTTAGGACATCCCAAACAACCCCTTAATCTGTTAAAAGAAGACAAAGAGATGATAGGTCTCACTAATTCAATCAAATTGTAACACTATCAATTTGCCTGCAAGCAAATAATAATTTTCCCACACGACTCTACTTCTTTGCACATATTTCATTTGTGTGCACATCAATAAGAGGAAAAATTGGGCAAAGAGGGACTTACGTATAGGTTCTACTAAGTGGATTTATTGTTCAATAGATTCTATGATAATTAATGGTATTTTTCATCATATATTATTAAAAAAAGGTCACTGATTGCTAATTTTTAGCGACAGTTTGAAAAATTTATCACAAAAAATGTCACTAATTAAAAGTTTTAGCGACAGTTAAAAAAATACTCACAAAAAAGTCATTAATTTTTAACTTTTAACAACAGTTTGAAAAATTCGTCACAAAAAAGTCACTAATTGTAAGTTTTAGTAATAATTTATAAAAATCGTAATAAAAAAAAAACCACTAATTGTCAATTTTTAGCGACATATATAAAAAATCGTCAAAAAAAATTATTTTTAGCGGCGATTATGTTAGGACTTATTTTCAATAGGACTTGATGAGAATTAAATTCAACTATTAAGACCTATTGGTAGTTTACAAGATACATTTGTATGTGGTGCAATTTATAATAAATTAAAATCTATTAATCTAAAAAGCAAAAGCAGAAAGCAAAAACATTCATTATATTTATTTAAATTATTTCTGTCTAATAAATTATAAACAGAAACTGTACTACAAATTCCTAGGATAATATTTTAAAACAATTAGAAGTATTCAGATAAACAACACCAAATAACCCCATTATATATCTGTTGGCTTATTTTTCCTACGAAGGAAAATATTATAAATGCGAGTGTGCCAGCAAGGATTGAAAAATCCTTACAGATTAAATTCAAGCCAATTATCAAGCGATTGTGTTGACAGTTTTTTCGCCTCAACAAAGAAGACTTCAAAATTGCCAAAGTGTAGAGAAAAGAAAAATTAAAAGAAGAAAGGGAGATGGAGAAAGACGATTGAGTGAACAATCAAAGTAATGATTACTTACCTTTACTCCTATGCTTCGAAATGAAAGTGCTGAAAATAAATGTTTCGAAATATAAATCTATGTTAAACTACTTCTAAAATAAGGAAAATGACAAGAAATATTGAAATCAATTGTCTTTGATTTAAGTTCTGGCTCTCTTTACAATGTAGCCATTAATGGCTATTTATAGAGGAAAAAATATAGCAATAACTACTTAGTAACTACCCATTTCTTCCATCTTTATTCTTGTCTTGCCATGTGTCATTCCACTTATCCACTTTGTCCTTCCACTCATCCACTTTGTCCTTCATATTCTCCATCATCTCTATAACTTCTTTTAACTTCCAAATGAATAAGAGAATGTCACGTGTCCTGCAAAAATTGCAGATTTATGGTGCCAACATTACCCCCCGCGGTCCTTAAAAATGATGTTTACTTTGAATTTTTGAAGGGCCGAACCAAGCACATGACTAATCTAAGCAATAAAGTGCTTCGAATAATATTAACAAAGTGCTTCGAATGATATAATAGAACCAATAAAGTGTTTTGAATGAGCATGAAATTATGACTAGATAACCAATAACAAGCTTCGAAGGTGGTATAAAAGACCAAATTCATCGTTCGAAGGTCTTGCGGCACAAATTTGAAGGAACAACATCACCCTTCAAAGGTTGGAAGCATTGATATAGAATGATGATACTTACAATGAAGTTTCAAGGTTAGGCTTGATACTTCAAATGTATCTTCGAAGCTTTATACAGTTTCGAAGGTGAAGTAATCAACCTTCGAAACAACTCTTGATGCTTCGAATGTATCTTCAAAACTTTATACAGTTTTGAAGGTGAAGTAATCAACCTTCGAAACAACTCTTGATGCTTCGAATGTATCTTCAAAGCTTTATACAGTTTCGAAGGTGAAGTAATCAACCTTCGAAACAACTCTTGATGCTTCGAATGTATCTTCAAAGCTTTATACAGTTTCGAAGGTGAAGTAATCAACCTTCGAAACAACTCTTGATGCTTCGAATGTATCTTCAAAGCTTTATACAGCTTCGAAAGCGAAGTAATCAACCTTCGAAACAACTCTTGATGCTTTGATTGTGTACAACTGGCCATCAATTTGAAAAGATAAGCCATTCTCAACCATTTATTTAAAGGCATAGGCTTTTTCTAGCCAAGTTCATGCATTTTAAATGGTCATCCCTTGTTCTAGCCAAGTTCATGCTTCGAACTCATAAGAACAATTTGTTAGTTTTATTAGCCACATCATTAGAATTATATTTTGATGTGAACCACAAATCCAAAAAGGATTTTGAACACCAAAAGTCATGATATAGTGTGACCATGAAAATTCATACTTTTTGACATTTTGAAAAATGTCAAAAATTTTGAATTCATGAACAGTGGCTTGTTCATTATTCTTGACCATGTTTGGTTTAAACACATGACTTTCGTCGAATTGATTTTCATAATTCTTTGGCAAAGTGGGTTGTTTTTCCATGTTAGCCATTAATGGCTTATGAAAATCACCCATAGATATGTTATTTTCATGACTTGACTCTCTAAAAATTGGTTTTGAGACCCCCCGAGCCATGCATGGAACATCATTCTTAGCCAAATTTGGCTCAAAAACATGCTCTTTCATTACGTTAATTTCATAATTTGGCCTTTTAAAAACGGATTCTTGAACCCCCCGAGCCATTGATGAAATCAACTCTTTGCTTTTGCTATTTTCAACCATGGAAAAATTCTGAAAAAATTCACCAATTCCGGCCATTAATGCCTCAGTTAAAGACTTGGTAGTGAGAGTTGATAACTCATCATTCCATTAGCGAATTTCCATATCAAGTTGATGAATTTCTCCAATTAAATGGTGTCTGTTTTCTTCCACCAAATAATATTGTAATGGATGAAAGTTTATTTCATCAAGAAAATGGATCTCTTCTTGAAGATCTTTCACGCCAATATATTTCAAATTGACAAGTTCGAATGGCGAAATCCAAATTGTTTGTCATTTCTTACACTTGGCTGTCCCACTGGGCGTGCCAAAAATGTTGGCTTATTTTTCCTACGAAGGAAAATATTATAAATGCAAGCGTGCCAGCAAGGATTGAAAAATCCTTACAAATTAAATTCAAGCCAATTATCAAGCGATTGTGTTGACAGTTCTTTCGCCTCAACAAAGAGGACTTCAAAATTGCCAAAGTGTAGAGAAAAGAAAAATTAAAAGAAGAAAGGGAGATGGAGAAAGACGATTGAGTGAACAATCAAAGTAATAATTATTTACCTTTACTCCTATACTTCGAAATGAAAGTGCTGAAAATAAATGCTTTGAAATATAAATCTATGTTAAACTACTCCTAAAATAAGGAAAATGACAAGAAATATTGAAATCAATTGTCTTTGATTTAAGTTCTGGCTCTCTTTACAATGTAGCCATTAATGGCTATTTATAGAGGAAAAAATATAGCAATAACTACTTAGTAACTACCCATTTTTTCCATCTTTATTCTTGTCTTGCCATGTGTCATTCCACTCATCCACTTTGTCCTTCCACTCATCCACTTTGTCCTTCATATTCTCCATCATCTCTATAACTTCTTTTAACTTCCAAATGAATAAGAGAATGCCACGTGTCCTGCAAAAAATTGTAGATTTATGGTGCCAACAATATCAAGTATCTATAATGGAGGAATTACACTCCAGTGAGATGAAGGGAAAAATATACAAATACACTAAAAAAATTATAAATTTAATTATTAATATTTATAAAGTTTTCAACTAATTTGTAATTATTTTTGTAATATCCATTGATGTGATATTTCCCCATTATTAATTATCATTTTTATATTATTAGACAAAATATCAGTATAAATGTAAAACACTGCCTAAAATTGCTCCAATGAGAGAGAGGCTCAAGCTTTTTTGAGCTTAAAAATTAACATAAAAAAAAAAATTCTTAACTAGCATTTTTGAATTTTTTTTTTTTTTTTTTTTTTGCCTTTTAGGTTGTATTTGAATGATGAATTTTGATAGTGATTTGGAAAGAAAAAAGAAAAATGTAAGTGAAATATAATTATATTTCATTCATATTTCATGCATTTTTTATTTTTTCATTTTCAAATTATTTCTCAAATCCGTGATCTAAATACAACCATAAGAATTTTCAGTCTGAGCGCATTGGAAAATCTTTAAAAATTAAATAATCAACAAAATCGTCACTAAAGAAAAAAAGGTGGTACCAATCGAACAACCTTCTCTTATGTGTACTTTTAGACTGTTTGAATTAAATTTGTAAAAGAATTGTAGAGAAAAAAAATAGAGAAATAAAAGCTAATTTTTTTAAAATAAATTATTATTTTTCTAATTCACAAATTCAATATTTTAACACAGTTTTATGCAACCATAACGTGGAGTCTGGAAAGTTCATATTATTCACAAAATTATACTAATAAGAATTATTTTATTTTAACTTTTGGGTCTTTAAGCTTGGTAATACTTCATGAATTATCTTTTTTTATTATTATTGGATACTAAAATTGATATCTAGTTTTTTTTTTTTTTTTTTTTTTTTCTCTTTTATTTATTTGTTTATTTATGGACATTAGAAGACAATGTTTGAGTTGTAGCGTGACGTGTGAGAAAAGTATGATTAATTTTAGAGTAAAAATTCAGTATTACGGTGATATTAATAATATGATATCACCAATCACCAATAAGCTTATATATGATGAGTAAACTTCACATTCAATAAATAACTACTCTGTTACATATACATAATAAGATATAACAAAAAATAATTAGATGATAATACCGATGACGAATACCAACACGTGGCCGAGATGACACCGAAGTGTCAGCCGAGGTGCCACGTGTTGAGGTAGTTACACCGAGGTTATCTCAGAGTTGCCAAGGTTATCTGCGAGAATGCAGGAGTCCGGGGTTACCGCCGAAGATATCGGAATCCGAGATGATCAGATAAGGGACAAGAGTCCCAGAATGAAGAAAGACTTCAAGATGGATAAGGATAGTATTCTTAGGGAGTCTATCCTTATCTCTTGTAGAGTCCAGAGTAGGTACTGAATGAGAGTCCATAGAAGTGAGACTTCTAGTGGGACTAGGACAGAGAAAGACTATAAAAGAAGGGCACCCCCGGCGGGTCTAAGGTACGCAATTTGTAGTTTTGAGCAGTAAAATTAAGCACTTATATTATCTTTGAGAGATATTGAGACTGACTTGATCGTCGGAGTTCCCCCGGGTGGAAGAACCACCGCCGGAGCCTTTTCTTTCTGTGCAGATTGCAGGGAGCCATCTATTCTGCCTGTGTTCTACAGCTGATTCACTAAGGAGGGCAGTGTGATCGGAAAATTACTCACACAATTTGGCGCCATCTGTGGGAACGAAAGAAGAGTAGATGGCCAGTAACACGCAGAAGGAAAAGATTGGGGACGACGCTCCCGCCGGGAGTGGCAGACTTATCGACCTTGATGTCGAAGGAGACAACCACAACGAAGAAACTCATGATCAGAATCACGTAGAGAAAAGCGTCGGCCGAGATGGCGACACAGCAAAGAAAGCGGATCGGGGAAAGTACTATAATGAGGACGACCTCCAGACCTGGAAAGACAGATGCCTGAGGAGGGACGAAGAAGTAAAGGCGATGGCAAACAAGTTGGCAGACCTTCAATCAGTCGTCAACTTCATGATGCAGAATAATGTCATGCAGCCGCCGTACCCGCTTCAGGATACACCAATGCCGGCAGCAAACGCCCAGAAGAAGGGGCAGAAAGAAATCCCCGAAGCACCGCAGCACGCGAGGAGTGGAAGGCACTCTCACCGACCTTCCAGGGAAGTCGGCCGAGAAGAGCCGAGAAAAGAAGAGTCCCGAAGGACATATCGCGAGAGGGAAGCAGACCCCAAAGAACATCGGCATGTTCCGGGGCGGATATTGTGCTTCGATGCATCCTGCGGGGAAGGGTCGAAAAGGGGCCACCATGAGGCCGAGAGTAGTGCGCCGAAAAGGCTGAAGTCTGGAGATAGCCGGGCTGCAGAGAGAAGTAAAGAAGACTTGAGAGATTACCTCAAGAGGAAGCAAGAGAATGCCGGACTCGAAGTGACCTCCTCGATTAAGCCGAGGACACCATTCTCGGTGGAATTGGACAGATTCGTTGCGCCGAAAAGATTCAGTATGCCAAGGTTCCAAATATATGATGGTAAGTCTGACCCTAACTTCCATGTTGGATTATTTTTGAATTCAATGGCATTATACAGTGGGAACGAGCCGTTGCTCTACAAAGTGTTCCCTTCATCCTTCGGGGAGATTGCATCGGATTGGTTCCACAAATTACCGAAGGGGAGCGTGAAGAATTGGGAAGGCCTGGCCGAGATGTTTGTGGCCAGGTTCATAACAAATAAACTTCAGCCATTGAGGGTGGATGCATTGATGGCTCTGAAGATCAGCAAAGACGAAAGCCTTAGGGCTTATGCAAAGAGGTACTATGAGGTGTTCAACAGGATACCTGAATGCAACCAGGAGGTGGCCGTCGTGTCTTTCAAGAACGGCCTGAAGGATGACTGTCCGCTGCGGAAGTCTTTGGCGAAAACCCTGCCAAAGAGCATGGAGGAACTCATGGCGAGAATTGAGAAGTATGCACGAGCCGAGGAAGATACCTCGGGGAACAAGGAGACAAAGACAGAAAAAGTCAACGGCTCGCCGAAGCGAGGCCGAGGTAACAACGGACCCAACAAACAAGAGACGGAGTTGAGGGCTAAGCAGGCAGTGACAACGGTGTTCCGAATTCCGCTCCACAAAGTCCTTGATCAAATTCGGAATCAGCCCTACTTCAGGGCGCCGGCAAGAGCACCAGGAGAATTTATGGAGAGAAACCTTGGTAGGCGTTGTGCCTACCACAATGAGGAGGGGCACCCAACTCAGGGTTGCAGAGCCCTTAAGGCACACTTAGAAGATTTGGTGAGGCAAGGCCATCTGAGAGACCTTGTGGATGAGGCCAAAACGAGGGAGGAACAGACACGATTGCCTCAAGCACCAGCAGCCCCGCCACCGCCAGCACAGCAACCACAGGCAGGCGGACCTCGGGTGGTTAATGTGATCCACTCAAAGGTGAATGAAAACGACATACGGGGGGAGACACAGAGGGTAAGACACCTGCAGCACGTCAATCAGGTCGGACTAAAAAGACCTCGGCCTGAAGAATGCTAAGGACAGATGATTGCTTTCACAGAAGCCGACCTAGATATGGTTCAGCACCCGCACAATGATGCCTTGGTAGTATCCCTCCAGGTTGGGGAGTGCCAGGTAAAACGCATCTTGATTGATCAAGGCAGCTCCTGCGACATCATGTATGTCAGATGTTATAAGGAGCTAGGCCTTCACCCTGATGACATGGATCAGTCGAACGGCCCGATGGTCGGCTTCAATGGAACGCCGACATGGCCATTAGGCGCAACAAGCTTGGAAGTACAGGCTGGCACGAAGAAGATCAAGACGGAATTCATTGTGATTGACACGCCCTCGCCTTACAACATCATCTTAGGGAGGCCGTGGTTGCATGCAATGGGGGCAGTTCCCTCAACATTGCATCAACTGCTACGGTTCCCAACAGAACATGGGATTGAGGAAGTTAGAGGAGATCAGTTGCAGGCAAAAAATTGCTCCATGGCAGCAATGAAGTTAACCTGCAGCATTCGGGAACCAGAGAAGGCAGAAGTTGAAGAAGAGGACATGAAGGTCCTAGATGATGTCGGCAAGGAGCCGACCGAGAAAAGTGAAGAAGCATTGAAGAAAATCTTCGTCCAGGAGGGCGATGAAGAGCGTTTCTTTCTTCTCGGCACAGGATTAGCCGAAGAAGAGGAAAGGGAGCTGGAAGCCTTTCTGAGGAAGAATATTGAGGTGTTCGCCTGGACACCTTATGAAATGCCTGGCATTAACCCCGAGGTCACATGTCACAGACTCAACGTTGACAGGTCGGCCAAACCTGTAATACAACGAGCCAGAAGACCGACGTTGATGCACGTCGAAGCAGTGGAGGAGGAGGTGGACAGACTTCTGGAGGCCAAGGCCATCAGAGAAGCCAATTATCCGACATGGTTGTCAAACACCGTGGTAGTAAGGAAGAAGAATGGCAAGTGGAGGGTCTGCGTAGATTTTACAAACTTGAACAAAGCTTGTCCCAAAGACAGCTTCCCTCTGCCAAAGATCGACTAGTTGGTGGACACCACATCTGGACATGGAAGAATGAGCTTCTTGGATGCATATAGGGGGTATCACCAGATAGCCATGTACCCCCCGGATGAAGAGAAGACAGCGTTTATCACTCCCAAAGGTCTGTATTGTTACCGAGTCATGCCTTTCGGGTTGAAGAACGCAGGAGCAACTTACCAAAGGCTGGTAACCAAGATGTTCAAGCATTTGATTGGCCGAACAGCAGAAGTCTATATTGATGACATGGTCGTGAAGACCAAGGAACCAAAGGATCATCTTGCTGACCTAAAAGAGGTCTTTGACATACTCAAAACATATCGGCTCCGACTAAACGCATCGAAATGCGCGTTTGGAGTCGGATCCGGTAAGTTCTTGGGATACCTAGTGACTAGAAGGGGCATTGAAGCCAGCCCAGACCAGATCAAGGCCATTCTGGAATTACAGAGTCCGACATCGGCAAAACAGGTTCAAATGCTTACTGGAAGGGCCGCAGCCCTAAACAGGTTCATAAGCCGAAGTTCGGACAAATGTAAACCCTTTTTCAACCTGGTGAAAAAGGCCGCGGATTTTCTATGGACAGAGGAATGTGAGGCCGCTTTGGCTGACCTGAAGAAATATCTCACCTCGGCTCCAGTCCTCTCAACACCTCAACCTGGGGAGGAACTGTTTTTATACTTAGCAGTTTCAGAGCACGCAGTAAGCGCTGTGATAATCCGAGAAGAGAAGGGAGAGCAGAAGGCTGTTTACTATGTAAGTAAAACCTTGGCCGATGCAGAAACAAGGTATCTACCATTGGAGAAATTGATGCTGGCCTTGGTAATGGCCTCAAAGAAGCTAAACCACTACTTTCAGGCTCACAAGATAGTGGTTCTGACAGAGCACCCACTGAAGTCCTTATTGCTGCAAGGAGACTTGACTGGAAGAATAGCAAGATGGGCCGTAGTTTTGGGCCAATACGACCTGGAGTTCAGGCCGAGAACAGCAATCAAGGGCCAAGTCCTGGCCGACTTCGTGGCCGAGTTCTCACCAGAATACATCGAACATCGGGCTCCGTTGAGCCGGGATGAACGATGTCCAAACAAGGAAGGAGAAGCCCAGCCAAAGGCTAAAGAATCAAGGAAGGAAAAAATCAGACCCTGCAGCATTTACATCAGCGACTCCTTTCAACTTTTTGTTGATGGGAGCTCAAACCGGCAGGGGGCAGGGGCAGGAGTAGTGTTAATTTCCCCCGATGGGGAGATATTGGAGCAGTCTATTCAACTGGGGTTCAAAGCCTCGAACAATGAGGCGGAATATGAAGCATTGATTGCTGGACTGAAGCTGGCAGTAGCAGCAGAGGCAGATGAGGTAATAGTTTTTTGTGACTCACAACTTATAGTGAATCAAACTACAGGAGAGTTTGCTGCCTGAGATGAAAGGATGTCGGGATACGCAAAAGAAGTCATCAGGCTGGCAGACATGTTCCAAGACTGCCGACTTCTTCAGGTTAGCCGAGATGATAACAGCCACGCCGATGCGTTGGCCAATTTAGCAAGTTCAGTGCAAACCGGAAAGACAAGGACAATAATGATCGATTACCTAGAAGGCCCGAGCATAGAGCCATCGAACACGGTGCAAGAGGCATTATGTGTGGACATGGGACCAAGCTGGATGGATGCAATTATTGCATTCCTAAAAGAGGGAAAGCTGCCAGAAGATCGAAAGGAAGCACACAAAATCAGATTGAAGTCGGCAAGATTCAGTCTGACAACAGAAGGACATCTCTACAGAAGATCCTTCACTGGACCTCTTTTAAGGTGTGTACACCCTCTTCAGGTCGAGGATTTTTTATACGAAATTCATGAAGGAGTTTGTGGAAGCCACGCAGGGGGCAGATCGTTAGCTCACAGGGCCATTACCCAGGGGTATTGGTGGCCCTACATGCAAAAAGATGCAGAGGCCTATGTGAAGAAGTGCGAACAATGCCAGAGGTTTGCACCGTTGATACATCAGCCAGCTGCCGACCTGAACCCGGTTTCCAGCCCTTGGCCATTTGCCCAATGGGGCATGGATCTCGTTGGGCAATTGCCCCAAGCAACTGGGCAGCGGAAGTACCTACTAGTGGCAACAGACTACTTCACAAAGTGGATAGAAGCAGAGCCTCTCGCCAAAATCCGAGATGTGGATGTGAAGAACTTCATCTGGAAGAACATCATCACCAGATTTGGGATTCCAAGAGCAATTGTTGCCGACAACGGAATGCAGTTTGACAGCAAACTTATCAAGAATTTTTGTGCAAAGTTCAAGATAAAGAATTACTTTTCGACACCAAGCTTTCCCCAAAGTAATGGGCAAGCCGAAGCATCCAACAAAGTAATTCTGGACGGAATAAAAAAGAGGCTGCAGGCAGCAAAAGGAAAGTGGGTAGAAGAATTGCCCAATGTGCTCTGGGCATATCGCACAACGCCGAGAAGATCAACAGGAGAGTCCCCCTTTGCCATGACTTATGGCACAGAAGCAGTCATTCCATTGGAGATCGGCATCCCAGGGATCAGAACCCAGGGAGTTGAGAACGGGACTAACGATGTGCTCTTAGCCCGAGATCTGGACCTACTAGAAGAAAGAAGAGAGAAAGCTGCAATCCAGCTTGCAGCATACCAGCAACAGCTTGCCAAAGCTTACAACAGAAAGGTCAATCCAAGGGATTTTCAGGTCAACGACCTAGTCTTGAGGAAAGTCGTCGGCAATAAGAAGGATCCCAGAGAGGGCAAGCTTGGCCCAAACTGGGAAGGACCCTACAGAATCACCTCGGTGTTAGGCAATGGGGCATATCGGCTCGAAGATAGTGAAGGCAAAGCATTGCCTAGACCTTGGAACACTTGTAATTTAAAGTTTTTTTATCATTAGATGTTGTTTGACTTTTTGCCGATATGATCAATGAAATCTTTCCAGAATTTTCCAGAACTTATTAAATTATGCATAACGTTGTTTTTTGAATAATGAGAACCCAAGTGGAACTTAGGTTCACATTGGGGGCAGATAGAAGACAGTAATGCCTAACCGAAGTTAAGCCGAAATGTTTAACAGTAGTTAAATCTAAGATAAAGTTTAACCGAAGTTAAACGGAGATGATGCTTAACCGAAGTTAAGCCGAGATAATTCCTTATCTTTACTTGTTGAAATTTGTAGCAATTTACAAGTTAAAGTTAAGCCAATAATTCCTTATCTTTACTTGTTGAAATTTGTAGCAGTTTACAAGTTAAAGTTAAGCCGATAATTCCTTATATTTACTTGTTGAAATTTGTAGCAATTTACAAGTTAAAGTTAAGCCGATAATTGTTTATATTTACTTGTTGAAATTTGTAGCAATTTACAAGTTAAAGTTAAGCCGATAAATTCCTTATCTTTACTTGTTGAAATTTGTAGCAATTTACAAGTTAAAGTTAAGCCGATAAATTCCTTATCTTTACTTGTTGAAATTTGTAGCAGTTTACAAGTTAAAGTTAAGCCGATAATTCCTTATATTTACTTGTTGAAATTTGTAGCAATTTACAAGTTAAAGTTAAGCCGATAATTGTTTATCTTTACTTGTTGAAATTTGTAGCAATTTACAAGTTAAAGTTAAGCCGATAAATTCCTTATCTTTACTTGTTGAAATTTGTAGCAATTTACAAGTTAAAGTTAAGCCGATAAATTCCTTATCTTTACTTGTTGAAATTTGTAGCAATTTACAAGTTAAAGCTAAGCCGATATAATTGTTTACCTTCACTTGTTGAAATTTGTAGCAATTTACAAGATGAAGTTGAATTAAGTTTATACGCTTTATACTTGTTGAAATTTATGAGAAGTTCACAGGTGAAGTCCTAGCCGAGGTAAATCTTCAGGTAAACATGCCCGAGGTATGTAACCCCGAGGAGATTAGGCGAAGGAAGATTCATATAAATCATGCAAAATATTCTAAGTATACAATCAAACAGAAGCAAAGAGTAGAAATTAAAGACTACAGCATTCAAAGAGAAACAGTTGTATATAAAGGAGGCACAATGGCCGAGCAGAAGTAAATTGTTCTAAAGCAACAAAAGGCATATCGGCCATAAAGAAGAAGCTTGCATTGTTCAGGGAACATTAACAAGAGCAAAGAAAAAACAACAAAGTACAAAAAGCATCAGGGCTGTCCTTCTTCAACTTGAACAGATGACTGGGATGGAACCTCGGAGGGTTCTGGAAGAACCACCTCGGTAGTCTCTGGGAGTACGACCTCGGCATCTTTTTGAACCGCAACCTCGCCCTCCTTGTCTGCCGCTATCTCGGCATCAATCTCGGCAAGAGTTGTTTCAACACTTCTCTCAGCCAAAAGAAGGTCAGATGATAAGTGAACTGAGTCCGCTTCCTTGGGCACCTTCTCAGCCTCCTCATCCTCCTCCAGGGTTAAGTCCAGGACTTGATCACCCTGAGAAGGTGACTTGGTCTTAGTGGCATCCTTGGATTTCCTCACCAAGGCTTCATCATCATTGTTGTCTTCATCCTCATCCTCAGCCTGGGATTCAGATTCAGCTTCCTCCTCAGTCTGACTTGGAGGAGGAGGAGGAGGAAACGGCAAAGGAATGGCTTCAGCCTTGCGCCAGGGTGAGTCAGTAGGGAGATCAAGCTTTTTGGCCAAGGAGTTCTAACCTAGGGAAAATCCCCTGTTGTATGCTTCCTTAACTTGTAACTTGTAATCTTCTGAAACATCGGCCATGCCTTGGGCATACGCCTTGTCGTCGGCCGCCTTGATTTCGGCGTCCTTGGTGGCCAGCACCTCGTGCAGTTCTTTCTCGGCCTGGGCAGCCTTCGCTTGAGCCTCTTTCTTTTCTACCTCGGCAACTGTTTTAATGGCTTCAGCGGCCTCGGCCTTCTCATCAGCCTCTTGCTGAGCCTGCGTCGCAGCCTCGGCTTGATCTTCCAGAATCTTCATTTTATTCTTAAGATTCTTGTTCTGTTTCTGAAGGGCAGCACACTCCTTCTCCATCTCGGATAGTCTCTCCTTCGTTTCAAATGCTTGCAAGGAGAAGGAGTGGGCATGTTGCATGGCCTGAAAGAATACAAGGCAAAGGTTATCACAAAATATTACAAGACTTTATATAGTATGAAGAAAGTGGCAGTGAGAAAAATTATCAAATTCAAAGACTTACTAGGACAGAGTGTTGCAGCATAAAGGCGTAGTTCTCATATTCACTCATCTTGGCATTACGCTCAAGATCGCCTTCAAGGAGAACTGCAGTACTGAGCGCTACGCCGATAGTAACATCGGTGGCGCTTTCGTTGGCATAGACAGGCCTGTTTTCAAGTGTAATTTTAGGCTCCCAGGGAACTTTGGGAACCCTGGACCCCGAAGTCGTCGCAGACGACAACCTCGGCCTTTTTGGCTGAGTTGACCCCGACGGCTGGGCCTCAGCAGATCTCTTGGCAGGTGCAGAAGTGGTCTTCACAGTTGAGGTTAGTTGGGAGATGGGCAAAGCATCTTCAACTTCGGCCTCAGTAGCCTTGGATTTTGGTGGGGGCTTCTTGGTCTTTTTCGGCTTCGGTGGGGGCGCTGTTTGGGATGGTACAGCATCCACATCAGTTGGAAGGTCGGCGAGAAGGTCTAGCACTACTGGCTTCGGGCGCACCATCTCGGCAGTTTTTACGAGACGTCGGCGACGCTTTCTTTCTGTTGGTCGGATCAGGTATTGGGCTGAAGTGGATGGAAGATCGGCTGGGTCAGAGGTAGAACCTTGATCTGTCTGGGATGTGGATGCGGTTTGAGTTACTACAGTAAGAGAAGAGGAGCTCTTTTTCTTCTTTCTTGGAACGTCAGGAAGAGTTGATCTGTGTGTTGGAATGAAATTCAATAAGACTGGAGCTTTTCGCTTTTGGATAGGAAGATCCAGAAGCTTCTTTAAGTCTTTGCCGAGGAAGTAAGACTGGCGAAAATTTTTGGGAGGCTTTCGAACGTCTGCAACAAGGAGCACAACATCAGAAACAAATAAAAACTCTTGTATACTTGGAGAAAAACAAACAACAGCTAAGTAATTGACGCTGGGCTCTTACCCTTGCCCTCTTTAACTGTTCGGGGAAGAGGGTAGAGATGGATTTCCTCATCTGGGCCGAACTCCCAGTTACCAGATGCAATAAGGTAGTCATCCCCAGCACCTTTGTTGGAGTCAGGAAGGTCGGCTACAAACTTAAATTCGGTAGACCTTGGCTTAAGGTAATATACAAAGCCCTTTTCTTTCAGATTGAGAGCGCACATAGTGTAACAGAATTGGATGTCGGCGAGAGTAATTTTAACATTCTCCTGTTGAGCTAAGGCTATTATACCGTTAAGTATCCTGTAGGAGTTGATGGTGAGTTGCATAGGGTTCAAAGTGTAGTAGTGGAGAACTTCACGAAAAAGGGGATTAAGTGGGAGCCGAAGTCCACACTCAATAAACGCTATAACGGGAAAGGGCATTGTATTGTCAGTAGGCATAATGGAATCGTCATCCCCAGCTAGCCTAAGGTGAACATCGGGAGGGATAGAGAACTCTTGCCTAAAGAATTCAAGTTTGGTTGGGGAATTCACTCTGTGCCTCCACATACCCATGGCTTTTGAAGCAAAGGCACTTGGCTACAGAAACAGTGTGATCTTGAAGGGTTACTGGTACCTCGGCTTAAACCTAGGTGAATACTGGCAAAAGATTGTTGCAGTTTTCCCTAAGAATTAAAGGTTCTATAGACAAATCCCAAACCTAAATCTACGAAGAACGAGTATGAAGGACAGAAATCTGGAAAACAGAAAAGCAAAAACGAAGCCTCAGATTCAAGAACACAAAGGGTGGAAGACCAAGAACAAGAGGTGCAACAGTGCAAGTGTTCATAACATATGCAAGAACCAGGGAATAATACACACTCAGAAGAACGATTCACAAATCAAATAGTGAGCAGAACAGTCAAGTAGCAAGAAGTTCCAGAAAAAATCAAGAACTAGAGGAGAAAAGCCAGTTGCTTACCAGAAAAGATGAAGGCCGGAGTGAGTATCGCCGAGATCAGACGACAGGGGCAACAGTGGCCAAAGCTTCGCAAGAATGGAGGAATAAAACCAGTTGCAGAGCTTGGAGTAAGAGCAATGGCGGATTTGGGAAGGTTCGGAGAGAGAGAAAGTAGGGAAAACTCGAATGCAAAAAGTAAAGAATGAAGAGAGAGAGGCAAATGTTTTTGTTCAAAAGGTGAAACGGCGGCAAAAATAGGGTAATTATTGTGCCTAGGGCAACGCACGCGTCAGACGGCGCAAGCAGAGAAAAGACGGCCTACAGGCGCGTCCCCAGCACGGACCAATAAGGGTAAAACGCGTTAGGAGAACGGTTGAAAAATGATGCATGACATCTCATGCACTTGGGGGAGTTCGAGTGAATTCTTGTTCGTGAAAAGAAGACATTTCGGCCTGGAATAGATGAACTTGGCTATAAGTTCTTAAGCCGATGTACGAGAAAGAAGTTCAAATGTAGGTTCCATCATCTCAGAATACCGAGGTGATAGAACCTAGGGGGCAGTTGTGGGGATGTATTTTCTGAATACCAACACGTGGCCGAGATGACACCGAAGTGTCAGCCGAGGTGCCACGTGTCGAGGTAGTTACGCCGAGGTTATCTCAGAGTTACCGAGGTTATCTGCGAGAATGCAGGAGTCCGGGGTTACCGCCGAAGATATCAGAATCCGAGATGATCAGATAAGGGGCAAGAGTCCCAGAATGAAGAAAGACTTCAAGATGGATAAGGATAGTATTCTTAGGGAGTCTATCCTTATCTCTTGTAGAGTCCAGAGTAGGTACTGAATGAGAGTCCATAGAAGTGAGACTTCTAGTGGGACTAGGACAGAGAAAGACTATAAAAGAAGGGCACCCCCGGCGGGTCTAAGGTACGCAATTTGTAGTTTTGAGCAATAAAATTAAGCACTTATATTATCTTTGAGAGATATTGAGACTGACTTGATCGTCGGAGTTCCCCCGGGTGGAAGAACCACCGCCGGAGCCTTTTCTTTCTGTGCAGATTGCAGGGAGCCATCTATTCTGCCTGTGTTCTACAGCTGATTCACTAAGGAGGGCAGTGTGATCGGAAAATTACTCACACAGATATCACCAATCACCAATAAGCTTATATATGATGAGTAAACTTCACATTCAATAAATAACTACTCTGTTACATATACATAATAAGATATAACAAAAAATAATTAGATGATAATACCGATGACGTAATTTCATCATTACACTCAAATTTTTTGGCCTTGGGATTTAACTTGTGTAATTGGTCTTCTTTTTATTGTTTTGGGCAGCTTATTTGTCAAATGGATCTGTCTATGTATCCGGATGGGTTTTGGATTGAAAGCACTTTTGTTGCTTTTTTTTGTTTAGAAAAACAGAAAGTCTAGGGACGAGATTTTGGGTTCGAGACTTTGGCCAATAATAGATTGTCTGGTGAAAATTAAAAGGGAAAATTACTATGTAGTCCTATGTAGGAGATCTATTTCCCTTCTAATCCCAATTTATTTTTAAGAGATTAATAAGTCCACAGTTTTTTAAGTTTTATACCCAGAGGTCCCGTTTTTTATTTTTGTATTTTTAAATGACTGTATTACCCTTTGTTTTGAGATCTATATATACGTGAGAAATCAAATTTTTGCTGCGTGAAAAAAAAGGAAATCAAATCTTCGTCTCTGCGATCTCGATTTCTGTTCGTTGTGGCGATTTGATTGTGCTGTGTGGTCGATCTGATTGTGCTGTGAGGTTGATCTGGTTGTGCGATCTGAATCTCTGTGTACAGGCTATATATCTGTGTACGTTGTCTCTCTCTCTCTCTCTCTCTCTCTCTCTCTGTATCTAGTGATAGATATATGTATGTGTATGTATGTATGTGTCGATACATAGATATACATATATATGTATATATATATATGTCTGTGTGTGTATGTAGTTTGTATTTGTTGATACATATATGTATGTATATATAGATAAGCAAATTTGCGTGGTATGTGGTTTGTGTTTGGGAAATTTTGTTTGTTTGATTTTGATTTTGTTGATTTTGTTTGTCGTATAGTGTAATGTATTTTGAAGTTGTATTTTGGAATTGTGAATTGTGCAGTGTTGGTATTGATATGTTGTAACTGTATAATTTTGCAGTTTGGAATAGGTGAACAATTGTTTGTTGGTTTGTGATTTTGTAGTATGGAGGGGTGTTTCATGTTAATGTGCAAATACAGTAATTGTTGTGCTGTTATCAAGATTAGTGAGGGATGTAGTTATGATGAAGTTGTTGAGAAAATATGTGCGAAGTTCAAGGAGTTGAGTGTTGGTAACTTTTGTTTGTTTTTCTCTGTTCCTGAATATTCTAATTGTATTGTTGAATGTGATGATGATTTGGGGAATATGCTGTCAATGGTAGGTGGTAGTGGTTGTCATGTTGTTGATGTTATTGTGGGGGATAAGAGAGTTGTGGAGGTTGATGATGGTAATTCTTGTAGGATTGATTCTGTAACTTGTGAGAGTTCTTTTGTGAATGATTGTGATGATGTTGGTGGCTTGTTGCGTAGTTTTTATCCAGAACCAGAGAGAGTTTTGTTGTCTGCTAGTTGGAAGAGGATTATACATAGTGTTGGTCAAGAATTTGAAGGTGGAGTGCCGGCATTCCGTATTGCATTGGCTAAGTATGCAGTTGAGTGTGGTTTTGCAGTGAATTATTTGAAGAACGATGCAACAAGGGTAACTGCTGAGTGTATGATGAAGTCGTCTACGGGTTGTAAATGGTTTGTGCATGGAAGGGTGTTGATGGATTCTGGTGTTTTTTTTATAATGAAGTTGGATAATGTGCATAGTTGTGGGGTTGTGGCTCGTAGATCTTGTTGCAAAATGGTTGGTTCTAGACTTGTGTCTGATATTGTGCAAAATGATATTAGTGATAATCCGTTGACTCGTCCTATTGAAGTTAAAAAAAAGTTGAAGAAGCAATATGGTATAGATGTTTCTTATCGGGTTGCATGGTTAGGAGTTGATAAGGCAAGAGGTGGGTTGTTTGGTGATTTTGCAACTTCTTTTGACCAGCTTCGATGGTACCTTGATACGGCTATGAGAACGAATCCGGGAAATGTGTTTGAATTAGATCTGGATGAAAGTAGTGGGTGTTTTCGGAGGTTGTTTGTGGCATTTCATGGATGTTTGTATGGCTTTCAATTTTGTCGTCCGTTGTTGTTTGTTGATGGTACATTTTTGAAGGGGCGTTACAAGGGGCATTTGCTTGCAGCAACATCAAAGGATGGTAATCAAGGTATGTATTTATTTGCAGTTAGTATAGGTTTGGTTTGTCAGTGTGTTATTGTATTGTGAGTCTGCTAATTTTTGCAGTTTCATGTGATTTTGTTTGCAGGTTTGTTTCCTTTGGCTTTTGCGATTGTTGACGCTGAAAATCAAGATAATTGGATGTGGTTCTTAAGTCAGTTGTTAAAGGCTGTTGGTTCAGGCCGGAGATTGACTTTTGTGTCGGATCGTCAACATGGATTGCTAGACGCTCTTTCGGTGGTTTTCCCCAATGCACATCATGCTTATTGCTTGAATCATTTGAAGAGAAATTTGATTGACAAATTGGTGGGACTTCGTACTACCTATAAGCTGTGTTTGATGAAAATATTAGTCAAATGTGCTTATGCGCCAACGGTTACTTCTTTTCAACATTATATGGAGAAATTGAGGCGTATTGCTGGGAATGGTAGAGTTGATAGTATGTTGGATGGTTTGCAAAATGATAAGTGGGCCAATGCATTTTTTAGAGGGAAACGATATGGTGAGATGTCATCTAATGCTGCCGAGTCTTACAATAATTGAATTGGTGGGGCTCGTGAGTTGCCTATTACTTGTATGGTTGATATGATTAGGGTTCAAATCATGACTCAATTGTCGAATAGAAGAGCTGAATCTAGAAGATGGAGTACGAAATTGTGTCCAGTTATGGAAAAGAAGTTGGTGGACTCTTTGGAGCTAGCTAAGTCTTGGGATGTGATTGTTGCTAGTGATACTGTGCTTGAGGTTCATTCTTCTATTTCTTTTTATGTTGATATTGGTAGACAGACTTGTTCTTACCATGAATGGCAATTGAATGGTTTTCCTTGTTGTCATGCTGTGCATGCTTTGCGTAGTAGTGGTAGAGATGTGTATGGTTTCATTGATTGTTTTTTTCATGTAGATTGTTTTAGAGAGTCATACAAGGAATCTGTTTATCCAGTGCCTTCAAGTGAGAGATTTGGTTTTGATGGTGCCAGTAGTTCGGTTATCAAACCTCCTATAACGAAGAAGCAGCCCGGGCGGAACAAGAAGAAGAGGATACCTTCTAGGGGTGAGAATGTGAAGCAAATCAAGTGTGGGAGGTGCTTGAAATATGGGAATCACAATAAGAAGACGTGCAAGGCTGCTATTTGAGGCCACAATCTATTCTTTTCTATTTGTATTTGAATTTGAGGAATTATGAGAATAAAAAATGTGATACTTGGTATTATGGAAGTAATGAATAAAGTTGGTTGAATTGTTTTTTGTTTGTTGATGTGTTCTTTACTTATTGAAGTTGTTTTGTAACAGTCTGGTTTTGTTTTTTATTTTTATGGAATGTAGAGAAGGTTGTTGAAAATTTCTTACTGAAATGCAGTTGATATTTCATAGCGACAAAACTGTATAATTTTGCAGTTTTAAGAATTATTAGAAACAACCTGATGGAACCGCATAATTTTGCAGTTTTAAAAATCATTAGAAACAAGCTGATGAAACTGCAAAATTTTGCAGTTTGAAGAATTATTAGAAACAACCTTTACTGTATGAAAATATATGTAACCAGAAACAAGTAGACAAACGATCAGAAGAACATCCACAATAATGATAATAACGAGAAGAAGAGCAACAACAACATCTATCATTTTCACCATAACCATAATAACCAGAAAAAGATCATTCCCAAAAGTATATAAAGTACTTGTCACATGTTAAAAAAAAAAAATTACAAAAAAAAAAAAAGGTACAAAGATATGTTCCCTTGAAAATTTGTATTGTCAAGAAGTTTGTTCATTATTTCTATGGTTTGGTATGCTTTGTCAACATTTGGTAGTGCTCGAGTTTCCAGGATCGGTTCTCATCATTGAGGAATTGATTGATGATTTGTGCTCGAAATTTGACTCACTCAGTTGGACGAAGTTTTTTCTGCACAGGTTGCCAGTTGAGATATTGGTTGATAACATTGCAGACGGCGATTGCACAATCATTCCTGCAGTGTTTGAGATGAAGTTAATTAGTTAGGTGAAACTGCAAAATTTAGCATATTGGAAGATTAGTTTATGGATTTTGTATCTTACGAGTGTGGGGTTTGTTGTGGGCATTCCTCAATTGATGCAATTTCTGTCTCGCACTCTTGAGATGAAAACATGTTTCCCTGTTTGCTGAGTAATGCTTTATTCCATCTCAGTTGATGTTGTTGTTACAAAATAGTTAGTGGGTGTTTTTGTTAGTTATAGTGATGAGTTGATATGTTTGTAAAGGAATGGAACTAAGTATGAAATTTTATTTTAACTTACAATTTGTTTTGCAATTTCAAAGTGCTTGTTGTGGCAATCTTTTGCAGGTCTCAAAGAGTCATAGTGTCTCCATATTCCATCAGCATTGTCAAAGACCACAATTGTCCAATGGTTGTCGTGGTTGATTGGGAAATGGATATATCTGTTTTTCATTGCTTCTGGAAAATGGTTGTCCATGAGTTTTTCTCTGAGTGCTTGATCTTGGTTTTGTAGTGGAGTTTGTAAGTTATATATATGTTTGAAATATGTTATAAAACTATGTAGTAATACATGTTGAGAAAGTAGAAAATTTTGCAGTTGTAAGGTATGTTAAGTTTTGCTTACATTGATGAGTGTTTAGAAAACGTAAGATCTTCCTGCATATGGATTGCTTGCAAAGACTAGATCGTTTTTCTCAAATTCTTCAATGGTTGGTTGGAGTGCCAATTGCTTTTCTGAGAAGGCATCAATAACCTGAAACATGTTATATATGAGAATGTGTTAGGTTTGTGGAATAGGTTATTGAATTTGTACAGAAACTGTAAAATTGTGCAGTTCGAGACCTACATTCCCATATAAGGGTTCCCTGTTGGTCAATCTGCATATATCTGAAAAGTATACGCAGTTTTCATCTTCGCTGCCAGACCAGACACAAGCACTTGATTGTGTGTTGTTGATGAGTTGAATTTAGTCTTGGTCTTTTTTGGATAGGCTATGCCAAACCTTGTTTGTTTTGCGGCATGAAATGGTGAGTGGCTTGTTTGGGATTGATTCTTCCTGGAAATCATCATCACTTTCCAATACTTGAAGTTTTGTCTTTTCTTGATTGGCATGCTCTTTTGGGTTTGTTTCAGGAGCAACTGCTTTCTCTTGGCCAATATGCTCTTGCATCTTTTCTTTCTGCTGTTGTTTTGCTTCATGAGCACCTTCTTTGTTGTTGTCATTCTCCTTCTCTTTTTCTTCATCGGTACCCTGTGTTGGTTTGGGTACATCAACAGCAGTTTGTGTCTTGTTTCTTGCATCTTCTTTGGGTTTAGTCATTGGTTGGTATTCAAAATCTGGGTCATGTGCTTGTTTTCTTGATTTTTGTTTGATTCTCTTGACCATGGATCTTTGTTGGGGACTGCCAGTTTTTTTGGTGGACATTTCCTTCAGTTGATCTTCTTTTTTACGCAATTCAGCCATGAATTTTTGTTCCATTTCTTGCATTTGTGCTCTCATGGCTAATATGAGCTTGTCCTTGTCATCCTCTTTGGTTGGTGTTTGTGGTTGGTCATGACCTATAAAATGTTGGATTGTGTTTTGGTTAGTTTAATGAAATTTTGCAGTATGCTTTAATATTAGACAATAGTTTACCTTGTGCATGAAATATGTCAGATTTCTCTTGCAGTTCTTCTTGTTGGTTTGTCAGTTCTTGTTCATTGACTTCTTCTTGTTGGTTTGTTTGTTGTTCTTCTTGTTCTTCTTGTTGGTGTTCTTCTTCATCAAGGTCTTCTTGTTGATCAGCTTTTGTTTGTTGTCTTTCTTCTGCTTTATCATTGTCTTGTTGTTCATCAGGTTCTTCTTCTTCTTCTTCTTCTTCTTCAGTTTCTTCTTCATCAGTTTCTTCTTCATCAGTCACTTGATTTTTTTCATCATCACTCTTTTCTTCTTGCTCATCACTTTCTGGTTCTTCTTGTGGTTTTTGCTTTCTTTTCTTTTTTTTTTTTGTTGTTCTTCTTGTTCTGATTCTGATTCTGATTCTGAATGATGTTCTTCTTCGAGAAAGTCATCCTCATCACTCTCTAGAAGTGTTTTTTTTTTTTGTTTCTTTTGTTTTCTTTTTTCGCTTATTGTCTTTTTTGTGGTCATGTTTCTTTGCTGAAAAGTCTGTTGATGTGCTTTGATTGATATGCAATAATTGTATTTCTTGTTCAGTTGGGGTTAAAGGACTTTGGTTAACCTGCATTGGAACAATGTGGCATATATCAGTAGTACTGTAAATTTGGTTAGTTTCTTGTACTGTGAGTAATGTGGGTTAAGTGTCAAAATATGTTTTTGAAAACTGAAAAATGTTACAGTTTCATAACATGAGTGATGTTAAATAAGTGTGTTCTTTGAAACTGAAAATTTTCACAGTTTCATAATATGATTTGTACTACAATGAATGTGAAATGAGAGTTGAATAGATTTGTGCTATGATAGTATAGAAGAGTTTGAATACCTTTTCAAAGTGAGCAAGGCTGATGTGTTTCCACTTGGAGTACATTCTGCCAAGGTTCCATTTCATAAACCTTGGGAAGCCTTCTTTGTTGGATGGTCGGAGGAGTTTACTGTGCTCACAGTACCAGTACTGTTAAAAAAAAAAATTGAAATATGTTAGATAGTTAGAAATAGGTGGATGTCTGATATTTTTGTGGGAAGTAGTTGAGCAATGTGTTTACCAAGAGTAACATGACGCATCCAGTGACATGCCTTGGGTTGTTGTTTGCATTTGCCATTGAATTCATCAGTGTGTCTTTTATTGCCTCAACCCAATTGTATTTCTTGATGTTGTTGAGATTGTCGACATAGTTGAGGAAACTCCAACTGAGTGTATGGCCTGTTGTGGGGATGAGAAGTTTCAAGCACAAGTAAAGGGTGATTACCCTTGCAAGATCTTGACGATCATTGGTTGATTTTCCTTTTTTTGTTTGTTGAAACATTTTGGCCAAAGACTTGCCATCCAATCTCTTGACTGATTTGCATCTTCGTTTGTAAAATAGAAGCTCAAAATCCTTTGGTGTTGCATAGGATTTGGTGGTGATGCTGTCTTCTCCACAGTCAATACCAAAAATGAGCTTCACATCACTGCTTCTGAGTTTCATTTGCTTTTTGCCAAGTAGAAATGATCTTTTTCTTTTGTTGTAGAGTGTTGTCATTTCTGCTACAATGGAATTGTAGCATCTGCGCCAAGAGGCCTTCAGTTGTGTTGAGGAGAGAGCATTTATAAGGTGCCAAAAAGGGGTTTTTTGCAGCTCTGTCTGTTGGGCTTTTGTGAATTTGACCCCCTTCAACAGTTTGATTATTGTTCCGATGTTGGAACGATAATTAAATTGTTGGACTCTCTTTGCAGGGACTGCTGCTTTTTTTTCTTTTGATGCCTTGGTTTTTGTTTTGGGAGTTGATTGGTTTTCTTGGAGCTTTCTTTTTTTGGTCGGAGGAGCTTCTTGTTTTGTTGTTGGCTTTCTTTTGTTTGTTCTTGTTATGGTTGGAGGTGTGGTTGGTGTTTGTTGTGTGGGTGGGGTCTGTGGTGCAGTTCTTGGGCTTTTTCTTGTTGGTGGTGTGGTTGTTTTGTGGGTTTTTTGGTGGGGTCTGTTGGGTTTGGTTGTTTTTGGGTGTGGTGGTTTGGTTTTTTGTGGATGGGGAGATGGTGGTGGCATTTCAATGGATACAGGAGATGGACTTTCAAAAGGGGAGATGGTTAAATCCCTGATTGGATTTGTGGCATATGGGTTTGTTTCTTCCAATATCTTCCAACAGCTGTTTCTGAAAAAATGAAAGCGACAGCAGGGTATGAGTAATATAGTGACAAAACTGTATAATTTTGAAGTTTTATATGCAGTTTCATATGAAATTATATGTATTTTGTTGGTAACAGTTACGAAACTGTATAATTTGACAGTTTGATTTGCACTTTATAATAAGTTATCTACTTGTTTTGAGTAGTGGTTAAACTGTGTAATTTTGCAGTTTCATTTGCAGTTTGAATAAATTGAGATATGTTACTTGTGTAGTGATGAAATGAAACACTATGATGTTGCAATTTTTATAAACAGTATGAACAATAGTAACAGCCCTTTGTATTTTGTAAAAAGCAACAATAACGATGAGAAGATTAAAAATTCAAAAATAAGAATATGAGACGCCAATATTGAACAACAAGAATAAGAATAAGGTGTTGAATGTGTAAAAATAGGGATTTATGTGTAAAAACAGTGTTTTAGAATGTTGAAAAACAGGGGAGTAGAATGTTTGAAAACAGGGGATTATATATAAAAGAGGGTTTATACATTTTTGAAGTATGTAAAATGTGTATATAAGAAATATGTACAAATGTGAATGAAAAATAGTGAATAGGTGAAGAGAGATATTACTTTTTTTCCTCATTTTTGTGAATGGGAAGTCAGGAACTATGAAATCTCTTCACAGTGGTGATGGTTCTTCGTGTTGTTGAGAGTCGCCGATTGGAGAATATGAACGGCTTGGTGTTGTGTTGAAGATGAACGGTTTGGTTTTGTGGTTAGGGTAGGGTTTCAGAGGGAATGGAATCGAATGGAGGAGAGATGGAGGATTGAGAATGCGATTTCGAGCGGCGGAGATGTGATAGTGTACTGATCAGACTGAGATGATTGTGGGTGATGAAGATGAACGGTTACGTTTTCTGGTTAGGGTTAGGGTTTTCAGAGGCGATGGAGTTGAACGGAAGAGAGATGGAGGATTGAGGAGTCGATTTCGAACGGCGGAGACGTGACAGCGTACTGATCAGTCTGAGATGTTTGGGACGTGGGTGATGGTTGCGCGCGTGTAAATTGGATGATGTATTGTGGGTATTTTCGTCTTATTGTTAATTTGAGGACTTAATGGAGTACTAAAATTGTTTTGGGCTTAAACGGGGTAGGATATATTGGGCTTGGACCTTTGGGTCAGTTCCCCAAATTATAAAATTGTGCATCGTGAAGTTTATATGTAGAATGAATTTAAACCATAAGTTAATGTTCTGGGTGAATTCTGAATATATTTTTCTGGATTTCTCTATACAAAATTTGAAACAATAATAAAAGAGATTCTTAAAATTTGACATTTATAACAAAATAAATTTTTAATTCTGTCAATTTAAATTCTAAACTTTTTATTTGTTATCAATCTAAATTATCAACCTATTTCCGTTAAGTAAAACCAATAAAAAAAGAGTATTTTAGTCATTAAATTCAATGACCATGCGCCAAATGTTTAAAATACCTTTTTTTATTAAGTTTGATAGCCAAAATATAATTTTGTATGTCACTTTTACTTAACGGAAACAAAATTTAAAATTTACTTTGTTATAAGTATCAAATTTTAATTTTTTCAAATAATTTTTTCAAACAATAATAATGTGATAATAATATTGGGAAAATATCAAATCAGTGTAGCTTTACAAAAAGATTCCCTCTGTCTCAAAATAATGGTCCATTTTGGAGAATTTAACTTTTTTTGATAGTACAATTATTATATTTTTAAAATATTAATTTTTTAAAATTATCCTTTGATAATATATTTTTTAAAGAATATTAATTGTCATAATTATATTATTAATAAATTTAAAAAAAGAATAAAATAATTATTTTATTTTATTTTATTTTTTAATTTTTAAAAAATGAATAATATTTTGAAACAATAAAAATATATCAATATATCATGTTGATATGATGTTCTGCGGCCAACAAGACCACTAGTTATAGGATTGACTCATCTTAGTCTAATAAGTGGGAGATATGATTGGATCAGTCTCACTAATTTTTTATTTTATTTTATGTAATTTTATTGATTAGCGGACTACATAAACAAGTTCGTTGATCTGAACTACAATAATTTCTCATTGTCATAACTGTCACAAAGAGCCATGCTTGTGGAAGTCAAACAATTGATGAGTAATTAACTAGCAAAGTTAAATACAACTAACATCCTTCAAGGATGATATATATAGGATATTTTAGAACGTGAGTTAAAAATTACTTCTTAATTTTTAATTAACTTTTTTTTTATAAAAAAAGATCAAAAAGTTTTTAAAAAAAATTAAAAAATTAACTTTTAATCACTTTTCCAAAACATCCTATAGTCATCATGTTTATGCATGTGATCTTAAATTCTAGAAATTATTTAATGATTTTGAAACAATATTTTACAATATTATGATATGATACTTGAGTGAGTGATTTTCTGATCACATTGCCCTTCTTAGTAATTCAGCTGTAGAACACAGGCAAAATAGATGGCACCCTGTTGTCCTGCACAGAAAGAAAAAGGCTCCAGCGGTGGTTCTTCCACCCGGGGGCACTCCGACGATCAAGTCAGTATATCTCTTCAAGATAATCAAGTATTCAACTCACAAGCTTGAGTATAAAAACATACCTTAGACCCATGGGGGTGCCTCTCTTTTATAGCCAATACAATCCTAGTCCCAATAGGAGCCTGGCCCTAATGGACTTAGGATTACTGCTAATCTGGGACTTCCAGTGGGATTAGGACAAACTCTCTAAGAGTCTTATCTTTTCCCAAACTGAAGTCTTCTCCCAATCTAGGACTCTTGTCCATACTCAGGTTGAGTTCCCTCTTCATTCTAGGACTCTTGCCCCTTATCCGCTTATCTCGGATTCCGATATCTTCGGAAATAACCTCGGCAACTCTGAGATAATCTCGGCGTAACTACTACGACACGTGGCACCTCGGCCGACACGTCGGCGTCACCTTGCCACGTGTTGGTGATCAGAAAATATATCCCCACAACTGCCCCCTAGGTTCTATTACCTCGGCATTCTGAGGTGATGGAACCTATATTATTAATCTTTCCAGTACTTCGGCATAAGAACTCTTCAGCCGAGGTCGTTCATCTCAGGCCGACATGTCTTCTTTCAAAAACAAGAATTCAAATGAACTCTCCTACGCGCATGAGCTGTCATGCATCACTTCTCAACCGTTTCCACTTACGCGTTATATCGTCATTGGCCCGTGTCTGTGACGCACCTGTAAGCCGTCTTCCGTCTGTCTGCGTCGTTCTGACGTATGCGATGTTCTAGGTGCATTTAATGCCCTGTTTTGCCGCCGTTTCAAGTTTTTAATAAAACTTTGTTTTTTCCCTCTTTCTTTCCTTACCTTTGCATTCGATTTACTTGTTTTTCTCTCTCTAAAGCTCTTGCTTCTTGAATCTGCCATTGCTAAGGCTCCAAGTTCTGCAACCGTCTTCGTTCGCCTTTCTGGTGAAGCTTTTACCACTCTGGTACTTCAGTATCCGTCGTCTGTCTTCGGCGAATTCTATTCCGGCCTTACTTCGTCTGGTAAGCAGTTGTTCCCTCTTACTTCAGTTCTTGATCTTTTCTGGAATTTTCTTGCTATTACTATCTTGCTCAAACATTTAATTTACTGGATCATTCATCTGGATGCGTCTATTCCACGATTTTGCTCATGTCTTGCACACTTGCACTGTTTCACCACTTTTTTGTCACTGTTCTTGGCCTTCAACCCTTTGTATTCTCCATGTTTCTGATAGCCCCTTTTTGTTCTAAATTCTGAAACTTCGTCTTTGTTTTCTGTTTTTTTGTATCTTTTCCAGATTTGTGCCTTTGATCTTCATCTTCATAGTTTTTAGGCTTAGGATTTGTTTGTAGAACCTTTAATTTTTAGGGAAAACTGAAACAAGCCTTACTAGTACTTACCTAGGTTTTTGCCGAGGTTCCAATAACCCTTTAAGAACATCTTCTTTCGGTAATCAAATTCCTTTACGCCGAAATCATGGGTATGTGGAGACATAGGGTAGATACCCCAACCAAACTTGAACACTTTAGGGAAGAGTTCGAAATTCCTGCCGACGCCCATCTGAGACTGGCTGGGGACGACGACTCTATTATGCCCACAGACAATACGATGCCCTTTCCTGTTGTCGCTTTTACTGAATGTGGACTTCGGCCTCCACTCAATCCCCTCTTTCGTGAAGTTCTTCATTACTATAAGTTGAACCCCATGCAACTTACTATTAACTCTTATCGAGTGATTAACGGTATCATAGCCCTAGCTAGGCAGGAGAACGTTAGGATCACCCTTGCCGATATCCAATATTGTTATACCATGTGCGCCCTGAACCTAAAAGAAAAAGGTTTCGTCTATTACCTCAAGCCGAGGTCCACCGAATTCAAAATCGTAGCCGACCTCCCAGACTCCAACAAGGGGGCTGGAGATGACTACTTCATTGCCTCTGGAAATTGGGAGTTTGCCCCAGACGAGGATGTCCATCTATACCCTCTTCCTCGAACAGTTAAAGAGGGCAAGGGTAAGAGCCCAGTGTCAATTACTTAGTTGTTTCTTTTTTAAGTCTCCAAAACTTTGTCTGTTGCTAATGTCTTGCTTTTCTTGCAGATGTTCGCAAGCCACCAAAAGATTTTCGCCAGTCCTACTTTCCAGGAAAAGACTTAAAGAAGCTCCTAGATCTGCCAATCCAAAAGCGCAAGGCTCCACTGGTACTGAATTTTATTCCAACGTACAAGTCTACACTGCCCGACGTCCCGAAAAGAAAGAAGAAGAGCTTATCTCCTCCCTCTGCTACCACTCTACAAACCGCATCAACATCTCGGGCTGACCAAGGGTCAACCTCTGAGCCAGCCGATCAACCATCAACTTCAGCCCCATACTTAATCCCAATACCAAAAAGAAAACGTCGACGACGACTTGTCAAAACTGCTGAGATGGGTCGCCCGAAGCCTGTTGCCCAAGATCTCCTAGCCGACCTTCCTGCGGACGTTGATGCTCAGCCGACGCAGACCATGCCTCTACCAAAGCCGAAGAGAGCCAAGAAAGCCCAGCCAAAGGTTAAAGTGACTCAGGTTGAATCTGAGGACACTTTACCTATTTCAAAACTTGCTGAGAGTAAGAAGACTTCTTCTGTTTCTGCCAAAAGGTCTGCTGAGGCCCAACCTTTTGAATCCCCCAAATCGAAGAAGCCGAACGACGACTTCGGGTTCTAAGAAACCAGATGTCCCCTGGGCACCTGCAATTACTCTGGAAAACAGGCCAATCATGACCAGTGAGAGTGCTGATGACATTAATGTCGGCGTTGCTCTCAGTACGGCATTGCTCCTTCCTGGTGATCTGGAGCGAAATGCCGGGTATAGTGAGTATGAGAACTATGCCCTAATGCTCTAGCACTCCGTTCAAGTAAGTGTTCCTACTCGGTACCTTTTTTTTCTTTCTGTTTTCATATTTTAAAGAGTTTTTTCTAATACTTCTGTTTTCTTTCAGGCCATCCAGCATGCCTATTCGTTTTCAATGCAATCTTTCAAGAATCGAGAGAAGTTAACCAATCTGAAGAGGAAGTTTACTGCCCTCCAGAAAACCAATAAAAGTCTTCAATTAAAAATGAAGAAGCTGGAAGACCAGGCCAAAGCTGCCACTAAGGCCCAACAGATAGCAGAAGAAAAAGCTGAATCTGCTGAGGCTATCAGGAAGGTCGCCGAGGCCGAGAAAAAAGAGGCCGAGGATAAAAAGGCCCAAGCCGAAAAGGAACTTCAAGAAGCCTTATCTACTAAAGACGTCGAAATCAAAGCGGCCGACGAAAAGGCCTATGCTTAAGGTATGGCCGACGTTACAGAGAAATACAAACTACAAGTTAGGCAGGCGTGCAACAGGGGCTTCTCCCTTGGTTGGATGGCCCTTGCAAAGAAGCTTAATCTTCCTAACAATTCACCACTGCGCCAAGCCGACGCTATTCCTCTTCCATTTCCTCCACCTCCACCTCCAAGCCAAGCTGAAGATGAATCTGAGTCTGAATCTGAGGATGAGGATAAGGATGATGATGAGGCTTTGGTAAGGAAGCCCAAAGATGCTAGTGAGACCAAGTCCCCTCCTCAGGATGATCAAGTCTTAGACTTGACTCATGAGGAGGATGAGGAGGTTATCAAGGAGACCACTCCTGAGCAAGCATCATCTGATGTTCCTCCAGTCGATAGAAGTCTTGATCAAACACTCCGAAATTGACGCCGAGTTGGCGGCGGAAAAGAGTGCCGAGGTGGTTCCACCTGAATCCTCCGAGGTTCCAGCCCATCCAGCTGTTGATGCTAAAGGAGCCTGACTCCAATGTCTTTCTTTCCTTGTTGTTTGAACTTTTTTACTTTTCTGTTTTCTGGACAATGTAAGCTTCCTTTTGTGGCCGATGTGCCTATCTTTGTCACTGCCGAGCAATTTACTTTTGGTTAGGCCGTAGTGCCTTCTTTGTACACAATTGCAACTGTTTTTCTCTGAATGCTTTAGTCTTTATTTTCTCTTGATTGCTTCTGCATGGTTCTATACTTAGAATTTTTGGCATGCCTTTCATACTTTGCCTCCTTTGTGCAATCTTCTCGAGGTTAAAGACCTCGGGTGTAGTAACTACAAGCTTTATTTCGGCAAGATACTGACTTGCAAACTCTTCATGAATTTCAACAAGTATATACTATTCAATGCTATCTTTGCAAACATTTCTCAAGTTATAACAAGTGCTAAACAATGATCTACTTGCTACAAATTTCAACAAGTGTTTAAACAATATACTTAGTTTTTATTTTAACCTGTAAATTGCTGCAAATTTCAACAGATGATCATATGTCGGCTTAACGTCATTTTATAAATTGCTACAAATTTCAACAAGTGTTAAGTATCTTCTTTAGGTTTAACCAACCTGTAGATTGCTATAAGGGTTTAAGCAATAACCTCGGCTTCACTTCAACTTGTAAATCGCTATAAATTTCAACAAGTGAAGAGAAACAGTAATCATCTCAGCTTAACTTCAACTTGTAAATTGCTACAAATTTCAACAAGTGAAGATAAGGAACCATCTCAGCTTATCTTCAACTTGTAAATTGCTACAAATTTTAACAAGTGAAGATAAGGAACCATCTCGGCTTAACTTCAACTTGTAAATTGCTACAAATTTCAACAAGTGAAGATAAGGAACCATCTCGGCTTAACTTCAACTTGTAAATTGCTACAAATTTCAATAAGTGAAGATAAGGAACCACCTCGGCTTAACTTCAACTTGTAAATTGCTACATATTTCAACAAGTAAAGATAAGGAACCATTTCAGCTTATCTTCAACTTGTAAATTGCTACAAATTTTAACAAGTGAAGATAAGGAACCATCTCGGCTTAACTTCAACTTGTAAATTGCTACAAATTTCAACAAGTGTTAAGTGTCTTTGTCTTCTCTCTGCCCCCAATGTGAACCTGAGTTCTACTTGGGTTCTCATTATGCATGTCTCTCAGAAACAACATTATGTAACTTTATTAATCATATGTGTTTGAAGAATTCTGAAAAGATTTTATTGATGATATCGGCCAAAAAATAAAGCATATCTTAATGATAGAAAAATTTCAAATTACAAGTGTTCCAAGGTCTTGGCAATGCTTTGCCCTCATTGTCTTCAAGTCGATAAGCTCCATTGCCTAATACTGAAGTAATTCGGTAGGTCCTTCCCAGTTTGGGCCAAGCTTGCCCTCTCTGGGATCCTTCTTGTTGCCGACGACTTTTCTCAGGACTAAGTCGCCGATCTGAAAATCCCTTGGATTGACCTTCTTGTTGTAAGTTCTGGCAAGTTGTTGCTGGTATATTGCGAGCTGAATTGCAGCTTTCTCTCTTCGTTCTTCCAGAAGATCTAGATCTCAGGCTAAGAGTATATCATTAGTCCCATTCTCAACTCCCTGGGTTCGGATCCCTGGAATGCCGACTTCCAGTGGAATGACTGCTTCTGTACCATAAGCCATGGCGAAGGGGGATTCCCCTGTTGATCTTCTCGGTGTAGTCCGATATGTCCAAAGTACGTTGGGCAACTCGTCTACCCACTTTCCTTTTGCTGCCTACAGTCTCTTCTTTATTCTATCCAAAATTACTTTGTTGGATGTTTCTGCTTGCCCATTGCTTTGGGGAAAACTTGGTGTTGAAAAGTAATTCTTGATCTTGAATTTTGCACAGAAGTTCTTGATGAGTTTGCTGTCAAACTGCGTTCCGTTGTTGGCAACGATTGCTCTTGGAATCCCAAATCTGGTGATGATGTTTTTCCAAATAAAATTCTTGACATCCACATCTCGGATTTTTGCAAGAGGTTCTGCCTCTATCCACTTTGTGAAGTAATCTGTTGCTACTTGCAAGTATTTTCTCTGCCTAGTTGTCTGGGGAAGTTGCCCAATAAGATCCATGCCCCACTGGCCAAACGGCCAGGGCTGGATACTGGGTTCAGGTCGGCAACTGGCTGATGAATCAAAGGTGCAAACCTTTGGCATTGTTCGCATTTCTTCACGTATGTCTCTGCATCTTTTTGCATGTAGGGCCACCAATACCCCTGGGTAATGGCCCTATGAGCTAATGATCTGCCTCCCGCATGGCTTCCGCAAATTCCTTCATGAATTTCATACAAGAAATCCTCAACCTGCAAAGGATGTACACACCTTAAAAGGGGGTCCAGTGAAGGACCTTCTGTAGAGATGTCCGTCTGCTGTTAGAATGATTCTTGCCAACTTCAATCTGACTTTGTGTGCCTTCTTGCGGTCTTCTGGCAGCTTTCCTTCTTTCAGGAATGCAACAATTGCATCCATCTAGCTTGGCCTCATGTCCACACACATTGCTTCCTGCTTTGCGTTCTGTGGTTCTATGCTTGGGCCCAACATATATTCGATCATAATAGTTCTTGTCTTTCCAGTCTGCATTGAACTTGCCAGGTTGGCCAATGCGTCGGCGTGGCTGTTATCATCTCGGCTTACTTGGAGAAGTCGGCAGTTCTGAAATAAGGCTGCCAATCTGATGACCTCTTTTGCATATGCCGACATCCTCTCGTCTCTGGCTGCAAATTCTCCTGTTGACTGATTAACAATTAATTGTGAGTCACAAAAAACTATTACCTCATCTACTTCTGCTGCTGCTGCCAGCTTTAACCCTGCAATTAATGCTTCGTATTCTTCTTCATTGTTTGAGGCCCTGAACCCCAAACGGATGGACTGTTCTATTATTTCTCCGTCCGGAGATATCAGCAGTACTCCTGCTCCCGCCCCCTGCCGGTTTGAACTTCCATCGACAAACAGTCTGAAGGAGTCTCCGATGTAAATGCTGCAGGGTCTGAGCTTTTCCTCCCTGTGTTCTTTTGTCTTTGGATAGGCTTTTCCTTGCTTGCTTGGACATCGTTCATCATGGCTCAACGGAGCCCGATGTTCGATTGATTCTGGCGTGAACTCGGCCACGAAGTCGGCCAAAACTTGGCCCTTAATTGCTGTTCTCGGCCTGAACTCCAGGTCATACTGGCCCAGCGCTACTGCCCATCTTGCTATTCTTCCTGTTAAGTCTCCTTGTTGCAACAAGGACTTCAGTGGGTGCTCTGTTAGGACCACAATCTTGTGCGCCTGAAAGTAATGGTTCAACTTCTTTGAAGCCATTACTAAGGTTAGCATTAATTTCTCCAGTGGTAGATACCTTATTTCTGCGTCGGCTAAGGTTTTGCTTACATAGTAAACAGCCTTTTGCTCTCCTTTTTCTTTTCGGATTAACACCGCACTTACTGCGTGTTCTGAAACAGCTAAATACAAGAACAGCTCTTCCCCAGGTTCAGGTGTTGTGAGGACTGGAGCCGTGGTCAGGTATTTCTTTAGGTCGGCCAAAGCGGCCTCACATTCTTCAGTCCATAGGAAGTCTGTGGTCTTTTTCACCAGGTTGAAGAAGGGTTTACACTTATCTAAGCTTTGGCTTATAAACCTGTTTAGGGCTGTGGCCCTTCCAGTAAGCATTTGTACCTGTTTTGCCGATGTTGGGCTTTGTAGGTCCAAGATGGCCTTGATCTGATCTGGGCTGGCCTCTATCCCCTTTCTTGTTACCAGGTACCCTAGAAACTTTCCAGATCCAACTCCAAACGCGCACTTTGATGCGTTGAGTCGGAGCCGATATGTTTTGAGGATCTCAAATACCTCTTTTAGGTCGGCAAGATGACTCCTGGGCTCCTTGGTCTTTACGACCATGTCATCGATGTAGACTTCTACTGTTTGGCCGATCAAGTGCTTGAACATTTTGGTTACCAGCCTTTGGTAGGTTGCTCCTGCGTTTTTCAACCCAAAAGGCATCACCCTGTAACAGTACAGGCTTTTTGGGGTGATGAACGCTGTCTTCTCTTCGTCTGGGGGGTACATGGCTATCTGGTGGTACCCCTTATAAGCATCCAGGAAGCTCATCCTTCCATGTCCAGATGTGGCATCCACCAGCTAGTCAATTTTGGGCAGAGGGAAACTATCTTTGGGACAGGCTTTGTTCAGGCTTGTAAAATCTACGCATACTCTCCATTTACCGTTCTTCTTCTTTACTACCACAGTGTTTGATAGCCATGTCGGATAATTGACTTCTCTGATGGCCCTGGCCTCTAGAAGTCTGTCTACTTCTTCCTCTACTGCTTCAACGTGTATCAACGTCGGTCTTCTGGCTCGTTGTATTACAGGTTTGGCCGACCTGTCAATGTTCAGTCTGTGGCATGTGACCTCGGGGTCAATGCCAGGCATTTCATAAGGTGTCTAGGCGAACACCTCTATGTTTGTTCTCAAAAAGGCTTCTAGTTCCTTTTCTTCTTCTTCGGCTAAGCCTGAGCCAAGAAGAAAGAAGCGTTCTTCATCGCCCTCCTGGACGAGGATTTTCTTTAGTGTTTCCTCACTCTTCTCGGTCGGCTTCTTGCCGACATCATCTAAGACCTCCATGTCCTCACCTTCAATCTCTGCCTTCCCTGGTTCTTGTATGTTGCAGGTTGTTTTCATTGCTGCCATGGAGCAATTTTTTGCCTGCAACTGGTCTCCTCTGACTTCTTCAATTCCATGTTCTGTTGGGAACCGCAATAGTTGATGCAACGTTGAGGGAACTGCCCCCATTGCATGCAACCATGGCCTTCCCAAGATGATGTTGTATGGTGAAGGTGTGTCAATCACGATGAACTCTGTCCTGATCTTCTTAGTGCCGGCTTGTACTTTCAAGTTTGTAACGCCCAGTGGCCACGTCGACGTTCCATTGAAGCCGACCATCGGGCCATTCGATTGCTCCATGTCATCTGGGTGAAGGCCCAGCTCCTTGTAACATCTAACATACATGATGTCACAAGAGCTGCCTTGATCTATCAGGATGCGTTTCACTTGGCACTCCCCAACCTGGAGGGATACTACCAAGGCATCATTATGCGGGTGCTGGACCATCTCTAGGTCGGCTTCGGTGAAGGCTATCATCGGGCCTGGGTACTCTTCAGGCCGAGGTCTTTTCTGTCCGACCTGGTTCACGTGCTGCAGGTGTTTTACTCTTTGGGTTTCCCCCCGTATGTCGTTTTCGTTCACCTTGGAGTGAATTACGTTAACCACCCTAGGTCCCCCTCCCTGTGGTTGCTGTGATGGGGGAGGCGGGGCTGCTGGTGCTTGAGGCAATCTTGCCTGCTCTTCTCTGGTCCTGGCTTCGTCGACAAGATCCCTCAGATGACCTTGTCTTACTAAGTCCTCTAAGTATGCTTTTAGGGCTCTGCAGCCCTGAGTTGGGTGCCCTTCTTCATTGTGGTAAGTACAACGCCTACCAACGTTCCTGTCTATGTATTCCCCTAGGGCCTTTGCTGGTGCTCTGAAATAGGGTTGATTTCGGATTTGATCCAGGACTTTGTGGACCGGGATTCGGAACACAGTCGTCACTGCCTGTTTGCCCCTCAATTCTGTTTATGCTTTGCTAAATCCGTTGTTACTTTGGCCTCACTTCGGCGAGCCGTTCCCTTTTTCCTATTTTACCTCCTTATTCCCCGATGTATCCTCCTCGGCTCTGACATACTTCTCGATTCTTGCCATGAGCTCCTCCATGCTCTTCGGTAATGTCTTCGCCAAAGATTTCCGCAGTGAACAATCATCTTTCAGGCCGTTCTTGAAGGACACGACCGCCACTTCTTGGTTGCATTCGGGTATTCGATTGAACACCTCGTAGTATCTTTTGGCATAGGCCCTAAGGCCTTCATCCTTGCTGATCTTTAAAGCCATTAATGCGTCCACCCTCAATGGCTGTAGCTTGTTTGTCACGAACCTGGCCACAAATATCTCGGCCAGGCCTTCCCAAGTCTTCACGCTTCCCTTTGGCTGTTTGTGGAACCAATCTGATGCAATCTCCCCAAAGGACGAGGGGAACACTTTGCAGAGCAACGACTCGTTTCCACTGTATAATGCCATTGAGTTCAAGAATAATCCAACGTGGAAGTTTGGGTCTGACTTACTATCGTAGATTTGAAACCTTGGCATACTGAATCTCTTTGGTGCCTCAAATTTGTCCAGTTCTACCGAGAACGGTGTTCTCGGCTTGTCGGGTGAGGTAACCTCGGCTTCAGCATTCTGTTCCTTCCTCTTGAGGTAGTTTCGCAAGTCTTCTTTACTCCTCCCCGGAGCTCGGCTATCTTTTGACTTCAGTCTTTTCGGTGCACTACTTTCGGCCTCGTGGTGGGCCCGTTTTGATCTTTCTCTATGGGTTGTGTCAAAGCAGAGTGCCTGCCCTTGGACATGCCGATGTTCTTTGGGCTGTGGATCCTTCGTGTGATATGTCCTTTGGGACTTCTCTTGTCTCGGCTCTTCTCGTCCGACCTCCCTGGAGGTCTGGTAGGAGTGACTTCCACTCCTGGTGTGCCGAGGTGCTAAAGGGATCTGTCCCCCCTTCTGGGTGTTGGCTGCTGGAACTGGTGTGTCATGCAGTGGGAAGGGTGGCTGCATGACATTGTTTTGCATCATGAAGTTGACGACCGACTGTAGGTCTGCCAACTTGTCTGCCAGTTCTTACATTTCCTCATCCCTCCGTAGGCACCTATCCCTCCATACTTGGAGGTTATCTTCGTTGTAGTATCTGTCCTGGTCTGTCTTCTTTGAAGTGTCGCCCTCCTGGCCGACGCCTTTTCCTCCGTGCCCCTGGTCACGGGCTTCTTTGTTGTGGTTGTTTCCTTCAATGTCAAGGTCAATAGGCCTGCCACTCCCTGCGGGAGCGTCGTCCCCAACCTTTTCTTTCAGTGTGTTACTGGCCATCTATTCGTCTTTCTGTCCCACAGACGGCGCCAAATTGTGTGAGTGATTTTCTGATCACACTGCCCTTCTTAGTAATTCAGCTGTAGAACACAGGCAGAATAGATGGCACCCTGCTGTCCTGCACAGAAAGAAAAGGCTCCGGCGGTGGTTCTTCCACCCGGGGACACTCCGACGATCAAGTCAGTATATCTCTCCAAGATAATCAAGTATTCAACTCACAAGCTTGAGTATAAAAACATACCTTAGACCCATGTGGGTGCCTCTCTTTTATAGCCAATACAATCCTAGACCCAATAGGAGCCTGACCCTAATGGACTTAGGATTACTGCTAATCTGGGACTTCCAGTTGGATTAGGACAAACTCTCTAAGAGTCTTATCTTTTCCCAAACTGAAGTCTTCTCCCAATCTAGGACTCTTGTCTATACCCAGGTTGAGTTCCCTCTTCATTCTAGGACTCTTGCCCTTTATCCGCTTATCTCGGATTCCGATATCTTCGGAAATAACCTCGGCGACTCTGAGATAACCTCGGCGTAACTACCACGACACGTGGCACCTCGGCCGACACGTCGGCGTCACCTTGCCACGTGTTGGTGATCAGAAAATATATCCCCACAATACTGTTAGACAATCTTCACTGTATTTAAATTAATTAATTCTGTTTGGGTATTAAAAGACAAGCATAATATAAAAGAAATATAGGAAAGGAGAATGAATGTTTGATTACAAAAATCAAACTAGAAAAAGAATTAAATAAATAAAAAATAGATCTTATTTTGTTATAAAAACAAAATTAAAATATAATTTAAATAAATAATAAAAACAGAAAATAAATAAATAACTTACTTGATTAATATCTTTAATATTATTCTGATCAAGTCCAGTGCTTGACACTGTATCCTTAAGACAGATTCGTCCTCCCCACGGTGCTTTCAGAATATGGACGTCTATCTCCCAGGATGAAATGATCAACAACAAATAAATGCAACACTACAATTTATTTGTTCAACGAACACACTTAGTGTATACACTCTTTCTCATAGAAAAATAATGGAATAAATGCAGCAAATTGCAGAGTTGAATTGCAGCAAAAAAGGAACGAAAATTGGAGTGAATCTGATCAAATGAGGGCTGGTCTATTTATAGAAGTAATGGCATCATTTAATTTTGAATTGAACAGGTACTCTACCTGTTGGGTTTGAATTTGAACAGATAACCAAATCTGTTTGAATTTCAAATCTGTTCGGGTGGATTTAAATTTGAACCGAACAGATTCGGCTTTGGACAGATCCGAACCTGTATAGAATTTTTGAAGAGATGCAAATAAAATTTTGAATTAAAAATTTAAAAATTAAATTTGGACATAATTTATTCTATCAAAAATAAGTTGAATTCAAATATTTTTGGCCCAAAAAGATTAGTATTGGGCCGGACAAGCCCAACCCAACCTCACACCACGCACCCAAGCCCAGGCCCAGCCTAGCCCGCCCGACAGGACGGGTGGCGGTGGCGGCGTACGCGTGTGTGGTGATTTTTTAGTCCAATGGATCTAGCCCATTTTGCCCATAACCTCTCCTTTCTACAAATTTGGGGTGCCCCTTGGAGCCCTCCCTAAGTTATAAGTCCAAGCTATATAAACCCATTCAAAACTTTCCACAAAATCAATGTGGGACAAGCCATTTACACAAACCTTAAGGAATTTCCACCAAAACTCAATTTCCATGAAGCACACTTTGGCTTCAATTTCTCATTCACTTGATAATGGTTTTGAGCAACAAAATATATCACGTGAATCACAACGCGGCATAGAACGCGTTACCACTTAGACCCGCCAATTTTGGCGCACGGGTCCCACCTAAATAATTGACCAAAGATAGGAAAAAATTCTGATTTTACCCAGAATTTCAAACCATTTCTAACAATCCCGTACATGAATGGAATTTGATGACAACGAAAATGCAACAATATGCAGAATTTGTTGAAAGAGTATAAATCGAAAATATCTTGCATCAGGATAGGTAGCTTTCGGCCTTGAACCTTCCCTAGTGATAACCTATCGGACTTACTAGCTAACCAATGGACGCGATGCCTTGAATTGTTCAGCCATTTGTGTAAGCTAAAACAATAGATTTCACACAAAATATCTTCTAACACGTCGTGGTTCTCACTGTTGTATTCATTTTGGCCTTGAACGCTCCTGGTTTTCATGAGTGTTTCTAGAGAATTTTGTAACAACCCAGATTTTTAATTCTGTTATAGAATTTATACTAATATTATTTAATCTCAGTTAAGAAAATATATGATTTATTATTATGCGTAATTTTATAAAATAATATAATTATTAAAAGTTTAGGGGTCAAAATATAAATAATAATAATATAGATAATATTAATAATAATTTATTTTTTGTTAATATATGATAAAATGTAATTTAATTGGAAATTAAATTAGTTATATAATTATATTAAAATATTAGGTCAAAAGGTAATTATCTTAAATATATATTGAGGATAAGATTGAATCTTTAGAATTAATTATGAAATCTGTGAAAGGATTGGGGAGACACGTGTAGCCTAGAGAGTGGTTCTCCTCCCTACTTAAGGGAGACGCTTCACCTGGAAGGAAGAAAGAAAATGAAAGGAAGAAAGAAAAGAAAAGAGAAGGAAAGAAGAAAAGAAGAGAGGAATAGAATGAATGAAATAGTAGAAGGTGAAAGGGTCTTTGATAGTGGAAAGGAAGAGTAAGGTATTGAAGTTAAGGTCAGTTATATTATACCTTGAGTTACCAAAATGTATTTTACATATGTTTTGACTTACCAAAATCTATTTTATACAAGTATATTTTATTAGTATATTAATAAAAGTTATGTTTTATAAAGGTTTTAGTTACGTGGTTTTATTTCTAAACCCTATTTGCTTAAAAAGAAACCCATGGATATGTTTGTTTATATTTTAAAGAATATTTGATTATGACCTTATAAATAATTATATTTTGTAAGTACCACCACGGGAGTCCCACGCCTTGGGGGATTTAAATAACCATTGGCCTCTGTTTGACCACTTTGTTGGCCTCTGTTTGTTATGGATCCACTGACCTCTGTTTTGTGCGGACCAAAGTGCTGTGCGGAACTAAGTGCTACACTATTGTGGGAGCCACCTCTTGAATCCGTACATCTGTTTTGTACGGACCAAAGTGCTGTGCGGAACTAAGTGCTACACTATTGTGGGAGCCACCTCTAGAATCCGTACGAGCCACCTTTTGAATCCGTACCTCTGTTCTGACTGTCACTTCTGTGACCTCTGTTCTGTTCTGTTCTGTACCGTGGTTATGGTCATTTACTTACATAATATCTGTATTTCAGTTTCCGCAACTTAAATGATTTGTTTATCAAATTACCATGATTATGGTTATATATTTATATAATATCTGTATTTCGGTTTCTGCTACTTAAATGATTTCTGCTACTCGAATGATCTGTTTATGTAAATATTTTAGCCTAACTAACGATCCATGGTTATTTCGTGTCCCTTATACTCTTGGTATAATATTTCTCACTCTGCCATGTGCTTATAGTTGTTTACCAATTTTCAGGAAACATGCAATTCAGAAATAGCTTCTGGAAAGTCTTAGATGCGGAGCTGCAGAATAGACACACACAGCATTTTTATGATATTTCTCTATGTAAATAATGACCTTTTTGGTCAATATAATTTTGTAATAAAAATAGAAGCTCTGATGATTATTTTGGTACCCTTATTTAAATAGTACTTCCGCTTGCGTTTATCGATCTGTTTTAGAATTAGCCGGAGGTAACCTTAGTTACTAGCCATCACGATGCTTAACCCTTGGGTATGGGGAGCGGGTCGTGACAAATGGTATCAGAGCAATGGTTTATAATAATAATAATAAAAAAAACATCATTGGAGCATAGGACACATGCACATTTAAGAAGTGGGATAGCGGGTAATTAATACCGAATTATTATATTTTGTTCGTCGATTTAATTATATTATAATTTTATATGATTATATATAGATATAATAAAAAAAAAAATTTTAGTGTGCCTAATTTGTGAAGGATATTAGATATAAGTTATATTTGTTATAGTAAAAGAAGGACAAGAAAAGAAGGATGTCGGGCTCAAGCACCTACCAAAATTATAATATAATTAAATCCATATAATTTTCAGTTCAGTATTCAAAAAAAAAAAAAATTATTTTGATGTTCTTGTTTAAAAACAAGTGGGTTCAAAATATAATAATACTAATTGTGAAATTATTTCCCATCAATGAAAAGTTCATTTCAAAATTTTCAATTATTGCATAGAATTCTGTCATTGTGTTCTAATTTTTATTTATTTTTATCGTAAACAAACGAGTAAAAAGTTTTTAAAGTCGCTCATTACTTCTTATTTTGGCCCAAAACCATTTTTGACAACTAGACAGTAAGTTATTTTTGGTAAAAAAAATTTTGAGGTACTATTTCTATCAGATTAATCATCTAATATATAATTATCAGAGTGTGCAGCGGATAACTTACACATGTGACAAATTTCGAGGACGAAATTTTAAAAGGAGGGAAGATTGTAACAACCCAGATTTTTAATTATGCTATAGAATTTATACTAATATTATTTAATCTCAATTAAGAAAATATATGATTTATTATTATGCGTAATTTTATAAAATAATATAATTATTAAAAGTTTAGGGGTCAAAATATAAATAATAATAATATAGATAATATTAATAATAATTTATTTTCTGTTAATATATGATAAAATGTAATTTAATTAAAAATTAAATTAGTTATATAATTATATTAAAATAAATATATATTGAGGATAAGATTAAATCTTTAGAATTAATTATGAAATCTGTGAAAGGATTGGGGAGACACGTGTAGCTTAGAGAGTGGTTCTCCTCCCTATTTAAGGGAGACGCTTCACCTGGAAGGAAGAAAGAAAATGAAAGGAAGAAAGAAAAGAAAAGAGAAGGAAAGAAGAAAAGAAGAGAGGAGTAGAAGGAAAGAAATAGTGGACGGTGAAAGGGTCTTTGATAGTGGAAAGGAAGAGTAAGGTATTGAAATTAAGGTCAGTTATATTATACCTTGAGTTACCAAAATATATTTTATATATGTTTTGACTTACCAAAATCTATTTTATACAAATATATTTTATTAGTATATTAATAAAAGTTATGTTTTATAAAGGTTTCAGTTACGTGGTTTTATTTCTGAACCCTATTTGCTTAAAAAGAAACTCATGGATATGTTTGTTTATATTTTAAAGAATATTTGATTATGACCTTATAAATAATTATGATTTGTAAGTACCACCACGGGAGTCCCACGCCTTGGGGGACTTAAAAAACCATTGGCCTCTGTTTGACCACTTTGTGGTCCTCTGTTTGTCATGGATCCACTAACCTCTGTTTTGTGCGGACCAAAGTGTTGTGCGGAACTAAGTGCTACACTATTGTGGGAGCCACCTCTTGAATCCGTACATCTGTTTTGTACGGACCAAAGTGCTGTGCGGAACTAAGTGCTACACTATTGTGGGAGCCACCTCTAGAATCCGTACGAGCCACCTTTTGAATCTGTACCTCTGTTCTGACTGTCACTTCTGTGACCTCTGTTCTGTTCTGTTCTGTACCGTGGTTATGGTCATTTACTTACATAATATCTGTATTTCAGTTTCCGCAACTTAAATGATTTGTTTATGTAAATGTTTTGGCCTAACTAACGATCCATGGTTATTTCGTGTCCCTTATACTCTTGGTATAATATTTCTCACTCTGCCATGTGCTTATAGTTGTTTACCAATTTTCAGGAAACATGCAATTCAGAAATAGCTTCTGGAAAGTCTTAGATACGGAGCTGCAGAATAGACACACACAGCATTTTTATGATATTTCTCTATGTAAATAATGACCTTTTTGGTCAATATAATTTTGTAATAAAAATAGAAGCTCCGATGATTATTTTGGTACCCTTATTTAAATAGTACTTCCGCTTGCGTTTATCGATCTGTTTTAGAATTAGCCGGAGGTAACCTTAGTTACTGGCCATCACGATGCTTAACCCTTGGGTACGGGGAGCAGGTTGTGACAAATTTAGCCTCTTCATTTTCATAGAACCGACCCCAGTTCGACACTCATAGAGGTGATTCTTATTGTGAGTATCTCCTTATACTCGTCTTGATTTTCATGCCTAAATCAAGATATAAGTAATCATTAAAAGCTAAACTTATCCTTATACCCCTGCAGACAACACATGTTGCAGATATCACTCTCACCATAGGAATGTGTAGGGAATTTTAATCCCTTGGTGATTTCTGGCGAGCCACACATAACTTAGTTGTTCCTTTGAACTTAGTTCTTGGGATCTCCAGTCATATAAGTAGGGTTACCATTATGATGACTCTTATGTAATAGGCTTTAATCTCATCACTTTCGATGAACTATACATTAGCTCTTTTGTCAAACCTTTTGTTAACGGATACGCAATATTCTCTTTAGATTTTATATAATCTATTGAGATTATTCCATTTGACAACAATTGCCTTACGGTATTATGTCGACGACGAATATGTCGTGACTTATCATTATACATATGATTCTGTGCCTTGCCTATTGCAGATTGACTATCACAATGAATGCAAATAGTTGGCACAGGTTTTGGTTCATCATCAGTTAAATCTTGTTGGTCGAGACCATTACTAGTCTCTTGTGTTTGATTGTCATTAGTCTCTTGACTTTGTGTACAATCATAAGTTCTTTTCTGTGAACTTAACTCCTGTCATTTCTTGTAAGGAAATACATGTTCAAAAAACACAGCATTCCTTGACTCTAAAATAGTGTTCACATTTATATCAGGTATTTCTGATTTATAAGTCAAAAACCGATATGCACTACTATTCTGAGCATAACCAATAAACACACAATCTACTATTTTTGGTCCAATCTTAATCTTTTTAGGAATAGGAACTTCAACTTTTGCCAAACACCCCCACACTTTTAAGTATTTGTGGGAAGGCGGTCGACCTTTCCACAATTCATAAGGAGTGCTGTTAGTTTTCTTGTGGGGTATTTTGTAAAGAACATAATTAGCAAACAATATTGCTTCCCTCCACAAGTTCTGTGGTAAGCCTGAACTTAGTAACATGGCATTCATCATTTCTTTTAGGGTTCTATTCTTTCTTTCAGCGATTCCATTTTGTCGAGGAGAATAGGATGCTGTAGTTTGGTGAATAATGCCATGTTGTGCACAAATTTCATTTAATGGTGCATCATATTCGCTACCCCTATCACTTCTAACCATTTTAATGGTTTTACCAAGTTGATTTCCAACTTTTATTTTGTAGAGTTTAAACATTTCTAAGACTTCATCTTTACTTCTAAGTAAATAAACATAACAATATCTTGTGCAATCATCGATAAATGTTATGAAATATTTTTTTTTCCTTCTCTAGTTTGAACAAATTTAAGATCACATACATCTGTATGAATTAATTCTAGAGGTTCGGTTTTGTCACGACCCAAACCCGGCCCTATGGGTTTAGCACCGTAACTGGCCAGTAATCCGAGATTACCGAAGGCCTGCAGAACAGTAATACAGTAAAACAGAGTACAGGGCCTGGCGGAAGCCAATACAGTAAATAACTAGTGTCCATTGAGCTGTGAAAATCTGTATGCCCAAAAACATTTTTCATGCATTCATTCAGTTCAAACAGTACAGTCTATATACAATCATATACATCATTCAGTACGCGAATCAAATCCCTCGATATCAGTACAGTAAACAGTAAACAGTTTATACAATTATACAAAACAGTCAAGAGACAGGTGGGGGACACAAAAACACCCCAAGCCATAGCATGGCGTCTCGGAACCTCGCAGTGAGGCACATAGGCTGGCTTGACAAAACTGGGGGACTAACCCACGCTCCTAGCTCCGGTCTGGCTGCTGAGAACCTACATATATATATGAACAGTGAGCTAAAGCCCAGTGAATAACAATAAGTGTAAAGAGGTTATGAATGAATGTCCTTACAATAATGAAAACAGTTCATTAAACAGTATTTCAGTCTTTCAGTATTTCAGTCAATCAGTCATATGTGGTACATCCAATAGCCTATAACAGTAGGTCCAGAAGGACCGGGTCTTAACAGACCCAACAGTAGTGATGGCCATCAATCAATAAACAGTATGGTTCCACAAGGAAACCGACAGAGCTCTGTAACAATAACAGTAATCAATAAGTGCTAAGGATGCCACAGTACAGTTCACAATACAGGACATACATTCATTCAATAAACAATATCAGTTCAATAAACAATTCAGTTCAGTATTCAAAAGATAACCATTTTGAACATATCTTTACACAATCTGTTACTCACAGAGATTGGGCTACAGTATGCTAGAGCGCGTCCCCGAAAGCCAACCCTAAACAGTCAATAAATAGAACACACACTAAGTTTCACAGTCGGGAAGGATGATAATTAAATCCCTAAATTTCCTCGGTGTGGTTCTATGTCTAAATCCTCATTAAGATGTCTTAAACTAGGCCTAAGAATGCCTAGGATGGGATGAGGATGCAAAAATACACTTGGAAGGCATTTTTCAAAAGTTGCTGAAAATAGGAGCCTCGCTCGAGCGAGCCTTCCTTCGCTCGAGCGAGCTTCCAAAATCAAAGGCTTCGCTCGAGCGAGAAATCCTTCGCTCGAGCGACCTGCATGAACAGTAAAAGTACTGGTTGCTGGATTTTTACGCGCGATACCACGCTCGATGCTCGCTCGAGCGGAGCCCTGAATAAAGGTTCTCGCTCGAGCGAGGAATCCTTCGCTCGAGCGAGGAAGCAAAATCTGGAATTTCCAGATTTGTCTTCCAAGTTCGAACCAAGCATTCTACCATCCAAAACTCAACCTCTTGGGCCCAAATTCTGGGAAAACATGTCAAACTCATAGTACAACAAGTTTTAAAGCTCAATTTATGAATTCAAGCCCCAAAGGTTGGTCAATTAAATCCAACATTCAAACCCATTTCCAAGAACAATATGTAAACATGCAATATATGAGTTTTAAACCAAATTCAAGCTCCAAATCTTGCTCTAATGAGCTCCAATCTTTGAAAACCAAATGAAAACATGGTCTATGGTAAAGATATGGACATGCATGTATAATGCTCCAAGAATTCAACTTCAAACTCACTAAATTCAACATGCATGCAACAATGGAACTCCAATCTAATATGCTAAGCTTAAAACATGACTTAGCTCAACAATTTAGCATGAAACATGCAAGAACAAGTTTAAACTCAACAATGAGAAGGTCAATGATCTACCTTAGGTCTTGTATTCAAGGTTTAAGAGCTCCAATTGCCAATTCACACTTCAATTTCAAGCAATCCAAGCCAAATTCCACAAGGCTAAGTCAATTCTCCCTCTCTCTCCCTAAACCTCTTCTTGGTCGGCTAGAGTAAGGAAGAAAGGCTGATGAAATGAAGATGTTCAAGTGTATGCAAGGCTCAAATGATAAGCTTAAACAAAGACCCACTCAATGGCATTTCTGTAATTATGACAAACTCTTTAATTGACTTAATTTAATCTAATTTACTCATTCCTAATCAATTTCCAGATAAATATACCATTAAATCACAAATATTCTACTGATTATAAAACACTAAACGGTTCCTAATTCGGCCGCCGATAAGGCCTTCAATTAACAGTTTTAAACATCTAAATTCAAACAGATAATCAACCAATCACACAGATGTAATATGCAATTCAATAGATAAACTTATTCGATTTCAGTTTCAATTTCAATCAGTCTATTCCATACTTCAATCAGTTCAAGTATCAGTCAATATTGGTTCAGTTTAGCATTAACCAGTATATAATTCAGTAATCAGTACGAGGGTTGTTATAGTCTCCCCTCCTTATAAGGAGTTTAGTCCTCTAAACTCGAGTTACCTTCAGTTTGGAAGAAAACAGGGTTCAGTAGAAACAGTTCCGGATATCTTTTAGCCATGTCATCTTCCCTTTCCCAAGTGGCATACACACCACCATGGTTCTGCCAGTCAACTTTCACTAGCGGGATCTCTTTGTTTCTCAGTTTCTTGATCCGTCTGTTTACAATCTGTATAGGCCGTTCCTCGTAAGTGTAGTCATCACTCAACACTATTCGAGTAGGCTCAATCACATGGAATGGATCCCGGAGATAATCTCTCAACATCGAAATGTGGAAGACGTTATGCATATGCTCCATTTCAGGAGGAAGTGCAACTTGATACGCCACCGGATTGATTTTCTCAACAATCTCATAAGGTCCAACGTATCTCGGCGCTAACTTGCCTTTGACTCCAAAACGAGTCTGGCCTTTCATTGGTGTCACTTTCACAAAAACGTGATCACCCACTTCATACTCTCGGTCTCGTCTTCTAACATCTGCATAACTCTTCTGTCTACTCTGTGCAGTTTTCAATCTTTGCTGTATCAGTTTTACCTTTTCAGTCGTTTCATAAACAATTTCGGGCCCAAGTAACGGCCCATCTCCAACTTCTGCCCAGCAAATCGGAGATCTACACTTTCTGCCATACAATGCCTCGAAAGGCGCCATGCCAATACTCGAATGGTAGCTGTTGTTGTAGGCGAATTCAGCCAGTGGCAAATGGCTTTCCCAGTTTCCCTGAAAATCAAGGACACACATTCTCAATAAATCCTCCAGAGTCTGGATGGTCCTTTCTGACTGTCCGTCTGTCTGAGGATGATAGGCACTACTCAGCCTCAATTCGGTACCCAATGCAGTCTGTAGGCTTTGCCAGAACCTCGATGTAAACTTCGAATCCCTGTCAGAAACAATAGACACAGGCACTCTGTGCAGTCTCACAATTTCATCAATATAAATAACAGCCAATTTGTCCGCATTATAAATTGTCTTGACAGGTAAGAAGTGAGCAGATTTAGTCAGTCTATCAACAATAACCCAAATAGAGTCCATACCTTTTCTGGAGCGAGGTAATCCAACGATAAAATCCATCGTGATATGCTCCTATTTCCATTCTGGTATGGGTAAGGGTTGCAATAATCCAGCAGGTCGTTGATGTTCAGCTTTGACTTGTTGGCAATGAAGACATTTGGACACAAAGTCGGCAATTTCTTTCTTCATTCCCGGCCACCAGAAATTCAACTTCAAATCTTGATACATTTTCGTATTCCCTGGGTGGATAGAAAATTTTGAATTGTGGCCCTCTTGCAGAATTCTTCTTTTCAGTTCAGTGTCATTCGGTACACACAGTCTTTCTTGAAATTTCAGTACATTGTTCTCAAATTTGTATCCCGGTCTCAGTTTTGAATCTCTTTCTTCAATAATCTTCTTTAAGAAATCATCCAGTTGCTGTTTCTCCTTAATTTCTTCAATCAATGCTGGTTGAGCAGAAATAGCAGCTAAGGTTCCACCTTGTTCCTTCAAAACAATTTCAATTTCAGACTTTTCAAGATCACAAAGCAACTCTTTCTGTCCAGTCAGCAAACAGGCTAAGTTCCCAATCGATTTTCGGCTCAAAGCATCGGCAACGGTGTTGGCTTTTCCCGGATGGTACAAAATCTGTAGGTCATAATCTTTTATCAGTTCAAGCCATCTCCGCTGTCTCATATTCAGTTCTTTCTGAGTGAAAAAGTACTTCAGGCTTTTGTGGTCAGTATACACTTCACATGTCGCCCCATAAAGATAGTGACGCCAGATTTTCAATGCAAATACCACTGCAGCAAGTTCTAAGTCATGGGTCGGGTAGTTCTTTTCATGTGGTCTCAACTGTCGGGAAGCATAAGCGATAACTCTCCCATTCTGCATTAAAACACACCCCAAACCCTTATGAGAAGCATCACTAAATACAGTATAACCATCCGTACCTGAAGGTAGAGTCAGAATTGGTGCAGTCACAAGTCTAGTTTTCAACTCCTGAAATGCTGATTCCCGTTGGTCAGTCCAGTCAAATGATATCCCTTTCTGTGTCAACTGAGTCAGAGGTAAGGCAATTTTGGAGAAGTCTTTGACAAATCTTCTGTAATATCCAGCCAATCCCAAAAAGCTTCGGACTTCAGTCACGTTGGTTGGTCTAGGCCAGTTCACTACAGCTTCAATTTTCTGCGGATCAACAGAAATTCCATCTTTGCTAACAACATGCCCCAAAAACATAACATGATCAAGCCAAAATTCACATTTAGACAGTTTACCATACAGTTTCTGTTCTCTTAAGGTTTGCAGGGCAAGTCTCAGATGGTGTTCATGTTCTTCTACAGTCTTAGAATAGATCAATATGTCATCAATGAATACCACAATAAAATCATCAAGGTATGGTTTAAAAATTCTGTTCATGAGGTCCATAAATGCAGCTGGGGCATTCGTGACTCCGAACGGCATAACTAAAAATTCATAATGACCATACCTCGTTCTAAAAGCGGTTTTGTCAATGTCTTCCGGTTTAACTTTCAGTTGATGGTACCCCGATCTAAGGTCAATCTTGGAAAACACTTGTGCACCCTGTAGCTGATCAAATAAATCATCAATACGCGGTAAGGGATATTTGTTCTTTACAGTTACCTTGTTCAATTCGCGGTAATCAATGCACAGTCTCAGTGAGCCATCTTTCTTCTTTACAAACAGGACAGGTGCACCCCACGGTGAAGTACTGGGTCTGATAAACTTCTTGTCTAACAGTTCCTGCAATTGTACCTTCAATTCTTTCAGTTCAGTTGGAGCCATTCTGTAGGGAGCTTTAGACATTGGCTGTGTACCCGGAATTACATCCACGGTAAATTCAACTTCCCTATCAATCAAATCCCCTGGCAAATCATCTGGAAATACATCTGGGAATTCTCTGACTATAGGAATGCAATTCACATCAGTTTTAACACTATCAGTAGACACAGTCAATACAGAACAGAAATACCCTTTACACCCCTTTCTCATCAATTTCATGGCTTTCACAGAAGAAATCAAGTACGGAGGAGGTACTACTCCACTCCCATTAAACACAAATTCAGGCAAACCCAGGCGGACGGAAAAACTACTTGTTTTGTTACACAATCTATAGTAGCATGATATTTTTGTAGCCAATCCATCCCCAATATCACATCAAAATGATCTATGTTCAACGGTAGTAAGTCAATAAACAGATGCATATCCCCAACAATGATTTCGCAAGCAGGATACATATATGCACATGTCATGGATCTCCAACAGGTGATGATACAGCTAACAAGTAATTCATAGGTTCTAAGGGTCTATTCAATTTACGCGAAAAAGCATGCGATACATACGAATGTGTAGACCCCGAATCAATCAAATACATATGTATTCTGAGTACAAATAGAGAGGATACCTGACACAACGGTCTCAGTATTCTGAACATCTCCCGGTACTAGGGCAAATACTCGGCCCTGCCTCACAGGCTCTTTCCCGGTAGCTTTGGGGTTAGCTTTGGTGCTACATTTGATGCTGCTGCACTTGGTGCAGCTTTACCACTAGCTGGTGGAGCAGAAGGGCAGTCTTTAATTCTGTGGTCCACCTTGCCACATCTGAAGCAAGCTCCTGAAATCTGTAGCAAACCCCCTTTGTGTTTATTGCCACATACGGAGCAGGGTGGAATGAATCCACTCCCTTGGCTGGGGCTAGTTGTTGACCCCGTATTCTGTTTCTTGTTCAACTGATTGTGCTTGCCTTTCTTAAATTTGAAACCCTGTCATTTACCATGCCATTCAGTTGTTGGTGTTTCAGATTGTTTCACTGCTGCAATATTTGACTCGGCCATCAATGCACGGTCGAGCACACCCACATAAGTTGGCATTTTCAAAACATTTATTCGGTCCAGTATAGCAGCACTAAGGCCTCCTTCAAACCTTCTGGCCTTCTTATATTCGGTGTCCACCATCTGTGGTGCATATCTAGCAAATTCGGTGAATTTCTTCTTCATACTCGGCAACAGACATTGTGCCCTGTTTCAGTTGTTCAAACTCCGTTACTTTTCTGTCCCTGATGCACTGAGGGAAATACTTTTCAAAGAAGGACTCCTTGAACTGAGCCCAAGTTATAATAGCATTTGTGTCGCGGGGTTAACATCCACCACCTTCTTGCTTCTTCCTGAAGGGTGAAGTTGCTAACAGTACTTTGTTGGCTTTAGAGCACGGAAACATTTCAAACAACTTTTCTGTTTCAAGCACCCAAGCTTCAGCCTTTAGCGGTTCCAAGCCTCCCTGAAAGGACGGCGGTTTCAGTTTGCTGAACTTATGAGTCAGTGCAATAATGTCCACCTCATTAGCATTCACATTCTGTACATTTTGTTCCGGTTGCACCGGAGGAGGAGGAGGTGGGGGCTGTTGTTCTGTTGTTGGTCTAGTCTTTCAAGTACCAATCCCATCATTTGTTCAAGTCTGGCCATTCTGGCCTCAGAGGATGATGATTCAGTTTCATTTGCATTGTCCATTCCGCTATAAGCAGTTATAACAGTTATCATTATAAGCAGTTGTACACTTAAACAGTTCAACACTTTAACATATATTCAGTCAATCATAAGCACACACTTTTCAAGTTCATGAGATGCCCTAATCACTTTTCTAGGACACCCTATAGCTCATTTGGACACGTGTGTGCGGTATAACTCGTGGTTAAGTATCGCTCTGATACCACTCTGTCACGACCCAAACCCGGCCCTATGGGTTTAGCACCGTAACTGGCCAGTAATCCGAGATTACCGAAGGCCTGCAGAACAGTAATACAGTAAAACAGAGTACAGGGCCTGGCGGAAGCCAATACAGTAAATAACTAGTGTCCATTGAGCTGTGAAAATCTGTATGCCCAAAAACATTTTTCATGCATTCATTCAGTTCAAACAGTACAGTCTATATACAATCATATACATCATTCAGTACGCGAATCAAATCCCTCGATATCAGTACAGTAAACAGTAAACAGTTTATACAATTATACAAAACAGTCAAGAGACAGGTGGGGGACACAAAAACACCCCAAGCCATAGCATGGCGTCTCGGAACCTCGCAGTGAGGCACATAGGCTGGCTTGACAAAACTGGGGGACTAACCCACGCTCCTAGCTCCGGTCTGGCTGCTGAGAACCTACATATATATATGAACAGTGAGCTAAAGCCCAGTGAATAACAATAAGTGTAAAGAGGTTATGAATGAATGTCCTTACAATAATGAAAACAGTTCATTAAACAGTATTTCAGTCTTTCAGTATTTCAGTCAATCAGTCATATGTGGTACATCCAATAGCCTATAACAGTAGGTCCAGAAGGACCGGGTCTTAACAGACCCAACAGTAGTGATGGCCATCAATCAATAAACAGTATGGTTCCACAAGGAAACCGACAGAGCTCTGTAACAATAACAGTAATCAATAAGTGCTAAGGATGCCACAGTACAGTTCACAATACAGGACATACATTCATTCAATAAACAATATCAGTTCAATAAACAATTCAGTTCAGTATTCAAAAGATAACCATTTTGAACATATCTTTACACAATCTGTTACTCACAGAGATTGGGCTACAGTATGCTAGAGCGCGTCCCCGAAAGCCAACCCTAAACAGTCAATAAATAGAACACACACTAAGTTTCACAGTCGGGAAGGATGATAATTAAATCCCTAAATTTCCTCGGTGTGGTTCTATGTCTAAATCCTCATTAAGATGTCTTAAACTAGGCCTAAGAATGCCTAGGATGGGATGAGGATGCAAAAATACACTTGGAAGGCATTTTTCAAAAGTTGCTGAAAATAGGAGCCTCGCTCGAGCGAGCCTTCCTTCGCTCGAGCGAGCTTCCAAAATCAAAGGCTTCGCTCGAGCGAGAAATCCTTCGCTCGAGCGACCTGCATGAACAGTAAAAGTACTGGTTGCTGGATTTTTACGCGCGATACCACGCTCGATGCTCGCTCGAGCGGAGCCCTGAATAAAGGTTCTCGCTCGAGCGAGGAATCCTTCGCTCGAGCGAGGAAGCAAAATCTGGAATTTCCAGATTTGTCTTCCAAGTTCGAACCAAGCATTCTACCATCCAAAACTCAACCTCTTGGGCCCAAATTCTGGGAAAACATGTCAAACTCATAGTACAACAAGTTTTAAAGCTCAATTTATGAATTCAAGCCCCAAAGGTTGGTCAATTAAATCCAACATTCAAACCCATTTCCAAGAACAATATGTAAACATGCAATATATGAGTTTTAAACCAAATTCAAGCTCCAAATCTTGCTCTAATGAGCTCCAATCTTTGAAAACCAAATGAAAACATGGTCTATGGTAAAGATATGGACATGCATGTATAATGCTCCAAGAATTCAACTTCAAACTCACTAAATTCAACATGCATGCAACAATGGAACTCCAATCTAATATGCTAAGCTTAAAACATGACTTAGCTCAACAATTTAGCATGAAACATGCAAGAACAAGTTTAAACTCAACAATGAGAAGGTCAATGATCTACCTTAGGTCTTGTATTCAAGGTTTAAGAGCTCCAATTGCCAATTCACACTTCAATTTCAAGCAATCCAAGCCAAATTCCACAAGGCTAAGTCAATTCTCCCTCTCTCTCCCTAAACCTCTTCTTGGTCGGCTAGAGTAAGGAAGAAAGGCTGATGAAATGAAGATGTTCAAGTGTATGCAAGGCTCAAATGATAAGCTTAAACAAAGACCCACTCAATGGCATTTCTGTAATTATGACAAACTCTTTAATTGACTTAATTTAATCTAATTTACTCATTCCTAATCAATTTCCAGATAAATATACCATTAAATCACAAATATTCTACTAATTATAAAACACTAAACGGTTCCTAATTCGGCCGCCGATAAGGCCTTCAATTAACAGTTTTAAACATCTAAATTCAAACAGATAATCAACCAATCACACAGATGTAATATGCAATTCAATAGATAAACTTATTCGATTTCAGTTTCAATTTCAATCAGTCTATTCCATACTTCAATCAGTTCAAGTATCAGTCAATATTGGTTCAGTTTAGCATTAACCAGTATATAATTCAGTAATCAGTACGAGGGTTGTTACAGGTTTTCCTTTCAACCAATTTAAATGGAGCCTTAGTTAGTTTCGCTTCTACACAAATTTCACATTTATGATTAGGATCAATTTCAAACTCTGGTATATAATCCAAACCAATTAATCTACGCAAAGCATCAAAATTCACATATCCTAATCTACCATGCCATAAATTCGACTCTAGCATATAAGCAAAAGATGTGTTATTCTTATTCATAGCAACTTTCGGTACAATTGTTATTACATTCAATTTAAAGAGACCATCACTCATGTATCCCTTACCAACATACATACCACTTTTTGTTAATACAAATTTATCAGACTAAAAAACAAGCCTAAAACCATTTTTACTTAACAAAGAACCAAAAACTAAATTCTTCCGGATGTCAGATACATGCAGTACGTTGTTGAGGGCCAGTTCTTTTCCTGATGTCATCTTCAAGATCACTTTCCCTTGTCCAGCAACAGTAGAAGTAGAAGAATTTCCCATGAAAAGTTGTTCACCATTTGCAGCCTCATTGTAGGTAGTGAACATCTTCTTGTCCGCACAAATATGACGAGTTGCCCCAGTGTCAACCCACCAATCCTTGGGATTCCAACCAAATTAGCCTCAGACACCACAGCAGAGAGGTTGATGTCATTCACCCCGTCAGAGATGTAATCTAATTCTGTTATATTGGCCTGATTGGTAGTCTTCTTACTTGTACTTCCATGATCCTTCTTAGACCGGCGGCAGTCAGAAGCTCGATGTCCAGTCTTGCCACAGTTATAGCATTTTTCTTTGAACTTCTTGTTGCCATTATTGTCGCCTTGTTTAGGACCAACTCCAGTAAACTTCCTCTTCTTGTTATATGGTTTGTGAACTTGTTCAACCACATTAGCTTTGGACTCAATGGGATTTTTCTCATTCCTCTTTTCAGCCTTACGGTTATCTTCCTCAATTCTCAGTCTTACAATAAGTTCATCCATGGCCATCTCTTTGCGTTTATGTTTTAAATAATTTTTGAAATCTTTCCAAGCCGGTGGTAACTTTTCCACTAAAGCAGCTGTCACGACCCAAACCCGCCCCTATGGGTTTAGCACCGTAACCGGCCAGTAATTCGAGATTACCGAAGGCCTACTGAGCAGTAAGACAGTAAAACAGAGTACAAGGGCATGGCGGAAGCCAATACAGTAATAGAACAATGTCCAATGAGCTGTGACAGTCTGTATGCCAAAAAGATTTTCATGCATATAAACATTCAGTACAGAGCAGTTATGCACAATATTGACAATCATTCAGTACAGAGGCTTAACCCCTACTAAACAGTACAGTCTATACGGTGTTACAAAAACAGTACAGTAACAGTTTATACAGTACTACAAAACAGTACAGGATAGACGGGGAGATAAAAGCACCCCTAAGCCATAGCTTGGCAGACTCGGAACCTCGCAGTGAGGCACGGTGGTTGGCTTGACAAGACTGGGGTTACCCCGACGCTCCTAGCTGCGGTCTGGTGCCTGAACACCTACATATATATATGAGCAGTGAGCTAAAGCCCAGTAAATAACATAATGCGTAAAGGGGTTTAGAATGAATGTCCTTACAGTATAAAAACAGTTCATTTCGATCAGTATATTAGTTGCTCAGTACAGTAAATGGTCGTATGTAGTACATCCCTTAGCATGACAGTACAGTAAACAGTAGGTCTTAAAGACCGAACAGTAATGATGGTCATCAATCAGTAAACAGTAGTGGTTCCAACATGGGAACCGAATCGATTAGACAAATCCACCCATTCATAGACCGTCGGTGGGGCCATCCGTTCACAGACCGTCGATGGCAGAGATTTCTCAAACGGTAGCAGTAACAGTAAACAGTAGTTGCTAAGGATGCCACAATACAGTTCAGAATATAGGACATGCACTCATTCAATAAACAATATCAGTCCAGTAAACAGTTCAGAAGATAATCATTTGAACATATCTTTACACAATTGTTACTCACAGAGATTGGGCTACAGTATGCTAGAGCGCGTTTCCCCAGTCGCCAACCCTACACAGTTAACAGATCGAACACACACTAAGCTATACAGTTAGGAAAGATAATAACTTAACCCCTAATTGCCTCGGTGTGTTCTACATCTATATCCTCATTAAGATGCCTTAAATATGCCCTAGGAATGCCTAGGATGGAAAGAGGATGTAAAGATGCACTTAGAAAACATTTTCAGAATTTTCAGTGAAACAGGGTTCCGCTCGAGCGCAGGTTTTCCCGCTATAGCGTCAACTTCCCCGCTCGAGCGTGTCACACAATACTCCGCTCGAGCATACATTTCTCCGCTCGGGCGGACTGATGAACAGTGCAAAGTACTAGATGCTCGATTTCTCCGCTCGAGCGTGCATCCCTCCGCTCGAGCGGACTGTAAAACAGGTCAAAGTACTGGGAGCTTGATTTTTGCGCTCGAGCGGCACTATCCCCGCTCGAGCGGACGACTAAAATCTGGAAATTCCAGATTTGAGTCCCAAGCTCGAAATCAAGTTCAAAAGCAATATTTTCGATCCTCTTAGGCTATTTTCTGGAAAAACTCTTGCAAACTCAATGTACAACAAGTTTCAAAACTCAATTTAAGAAATCAAAGCCCAAGGGTGTTTAATCAAACTCATTTTCAAATCAATTTTCAAGAACAACATTCAAACATGACATGCGTGAACTTTAAATCAAATCCCAAGCTTCAAAACATGCTCTAATGAGCCAATTGGTTCACAAACAAGATGAAATCATGGCCTACACTCTAAACATGGACATGCATGTGACAATTTGCCATGAACTCAACTCGAAAACCAACAATACTAACATGCATGCATGAATTATGCTCTATTTCATCATGCTAGAACTAATTCATGGCTCAATTCTACAATGAAGCATGAATCATGCAAGAACTAGCTCAAAGACAACAATAAGAAGATGGAATTCCTACCTTAGTCTAGAATTAGAGATATGGAGGCTCAATTATGCACTTAAGCTTCAACTCCTTCAAGTCTTTCAAGCCAAATCTTCAAGAACACATCAATTTCTCTCTCCCTCTCTCTCTCTAGATCGGTTTTGTGCTCAAAGTGGCTGGTGAATTGTGTTTTGTGATTAAGTGTATGAGCTCAAAGGTGTATAGGTAGTGGCCACTAAGGATGGCAAAAATGTAAATAAGCCTAACTCCTTAATTAACTCAATATAATCTAATTTAATCACACCTAATCAATTTTCAGATAATTATAGCATAAAATCACATAAATTATGGTGATTATAAAACATCATTCGGTTCCGGATTCGGCCGCCGGTAAGGCCTTCAATTAGCAGTTTAAACATAAAACACGAACAGATAAATGATCAATCAAACAGATAGAAATGCAATACGATAGATATACTCAGTCAATTCAGTTTCAATTTCAGTCAGTTAGTTCAGTATCCTATCCAGTTCAATTATCAATCATAATCAGTCCAGTTTAACGGTAATCAGTGGTTATTCGGTAAACAGTGGTGAGGGTCATTACAGCAGCGACTTGGAAAGACTCGCTCAGAGACATACCCTCAGAATGAATATCATGTAACCATTTGAGACTCTACCATAACGAAGTCTAGAAATTTACCGACAACAAATTTCTTTGTGCCGGCATCCTCTGTTTTGTATTTCTTCTCCAAAGAATCCCACAATTCTTTTGCTGTTTTGAGAGGACTGTAAACATTATACAGCATATTGTCAAGGCCATTGAGGATGTAGTTTCTGCACAGGAAATCTGAATGTTTCCAAGCATCTACAGCGACAACAACTTGCCAATCACTTTCACGCTTTTTAAGTGCTGGAGCCTCTTCATGGAGACACCGGACCAAATTAAGAGTTGTAAGATAGAACAGCATCTTCTGCTACCATCTCTTAAAGTTAGTACCATTAAATTTTTTCAATTTTTCTCCATGATTGATTGGTACTTGAACATGGTTCTGGATAGGGACTGGTGTTGATGTAACAATTGAAGTACCACTACCAATTGTAGTTTCAGTTGCAGCAGCCATAATCTCTTATTACAAAAATCAGAAAAAATTAAAACACAAATTAATTTTCTAGTTACTAAAACCAGAAAATAAATTATAACACAAAATAATTTTATATTCCTTGTTACTAAAATTAGAAAAATAAAATACCACAATAGTTTTCTGTAACACAAATTAATATTCTGCAATTGTTAATGACACCAGTATATTACTACTAGTTGTCAAAGAAAATAGACAGTATATTACTACTATCTGTCAAATAGCATAAACCACTATTTATTTTTCCAACCAGAATATGCCTTTATGAAATCACAGAAAATTAAATACAATGAAGACACCAAAAATATTCTGTCTTAAGATTGTAGGACAATCTTCACTGTATTTAAATTAATTAATTCTGTTTGGGTGTTAAACGACAAACAAAATATAAAAGAAATATAGGAAAGAATAATGAATGTTTGATTACAAAAATCAAACTAGAAAAAGAATTAAATAAATAAAAAACAGATTTTATTTTGTTACAAAAATAAAATTAAAATCTGATTTAAATAAATAATAAAAACAGAAAATAAATAAATAACTTACTTGATTAATATCTTTAATATTATTCTGATCAAGTCCAGTGTTTGATATTGTGTCCTTAAGACAGATTCGTCCTCTCCACGGTGCTTTCAGAATATGGACGTCTATCTCCCAGGATGAAATGATCAACAACAAATAAATGCAGCACTACAATTTATTTGTTCAACGAACACACTTAGTGTATACACTCTTTCTCACAGAAAAATAATGGAATAAATGCGGCAAAATGCAGAAATGAATTGCAGCAAAAGAGGAACGAAAATGGAGTGAATCTGATCAAATGAGGGCTGGTCTATTTATAGAAGTAATGGCACCATTTAATTTTGAATTGAACAGGTAGCATACCTGTTTGAACAGGTACTCTACCTGTTGGGTTTGAATTTGAACAGATAATCGAATCTGTTTGAATTTCAAATCTGTTCGGGTAGATTTAAATTTGAACCGAACAGATTCGGTTTTGGACAGATCCGAACCTGAATAGAATTTTTGAAGAGGTGCAAATAAAATTTTGAATTAAAAAATTGAAAATTAAATTCGGATATAATTTATTCTATCAAAAATAAATTGAATTCAAATATTTTTGGCCCAAAAAGATTAGTATTGGGCTAGACAAGCCCAACCTAACCTCACACCACGCACCCAAGCCCACGCTGCCCGACTGGATGGGCGGTGGCGCGCGTGTGGTGATTTTTTGTTCTAATGAGTTTAGCCCATTTTGCCCATAACCTCTCCCTTCTACAAACTTGGGGTGCCCCTTGGGGCCCTTCCCAAGTTATAAGTCCAAGCTATATAAACCCATTCAAAACTTCCCACCAAATTAATGTGGGACAAGCCATTTACACAAACCTTAAGGAATTTCTATCAAAATTCCATTTCCATGGAGCACACTTTTGCTTCAATTTTTCATTCACTCAATAATGGTTTTGAGCAACCAAATATACCACGTGAATCACAACGCGGCATAGAACGCGTTATCACTTAGACCCGCCAATTTTGGCGCACGGGTCCCACCTAAATAATTGACCAAAGATAGGAAAAAATTATGGTTTTACCCAAAATTTCAAACCATTTCTAACAGATACTTGTCTAATTATCTTTCAAAAAAAATTTAAAAAAAATTTAATTTTATTATTTCAACTAATAAAAATAAAAAATAAAAATCATTACTACCATCGTCATATATGTTGGTGCACTTGTAAAATGTTCTTCCTCTTTTCTCTTTTTCTTTTGTTTTTCAAATGTCAACAATTCAAGTTGTTTTTGTTTTCTTAGATATTAGTCAATAATCCAAGACTAGTGTTCACCTTCGCATGTGGTAAAGTATTGAGTTTGAAGTGTCTTAAGGGCAACCGCATTACAATAACATCAAAATCAAGATAGTTGTTATACATCATCGGACATTTTATTTATTTATTTATTTATTATGAAACTGGATTTCACTATTTTGTAAGAATAACATATACACGCTTAACTAGGACTACAGCCACCTAAGGTCTAGGGTGTCACGTGTCTTCCTAAACTTTCGATATTTATATAGTTACTTATATAGATAAAGATTATGTATTATTTATCCTTTAAAAAATTATAATAGTGGCCCTCCTTAAATTATGTAAAATTTCTTGCATTTTTAAAATTTTTAAAATTCTCTATTTTATTGTTTTGATTATTCTTGTATACTTTAATTGATAAGTCAAGACAAGAATTTAATCAATTGATAATTCATTTCTTGTTATGGGATTTGTTTATATGCTTATTTCTCCTCATTGTGGGGCACTTTTTTTGAGTTGATATGATTGAACTTATTGATTATTTGGTTAATAGAACTTAGTTATTGATTGTGAATTTATAAGTCATATTAATATAAATCTTAGGATAATTGTAATAAAAATAAAAATACAAATGTATAAGTTTAATAATATCTCATTCTTACTTGTTATGGGGGAGATTCAATGTTGTGATTAATGTTTGCCTCCTCTACATTGAATTCTGACTCCGTCATTGTGCTTAACAAATACAAGCTAACAAATCTTATAATATTTTTTACTTGATAATGTAACACCCTTCATATCATTTTTGCATAATTCATTTCATTAAAACTTTCCACCTCTCATAAGGCTTCTTGTATGACATGATAGAGCTATTATTTAAGAATAATACTATACAAGTTAACAAATCTTATAATCTCTTGTTGACATACCACATATTAAATTATTGGAGCGAGTGATGACTTAAGTTGTAACTCAAGTAGTCATAAGGGGGCATTGATATCTCAAGTTCGAGTCAATTGTGTGATATTAACCATATTACCCTGTGACCACACCACCCAAAAAATAAAAAAAAAGTCCTAATGTAAGTTTTGTTTTAATTTTCAAAATTTTATTATTACATAAGGTATAAATAAATTAATAAGAAAAACTCATAATATTTATTATTTTGTGTAATATATTTTATGTTTAAATATTATGAAAATACATATATATATGCGTAGTGTTTATTGCATGTATACACATAGAAAATGAAATAAATTGGTGAAAAAATATTAGGTAATAAATAACATTTCACTTAAAATCAAATTAAAAGTGTCTAATTGCTGCTCACCTGTCCACATCCAGCAGCCCGGTCCACTGGTGGAGAGGGTTGCTTAATGCGTTTTTTGGGATGCCCACCATTACTAAAACTATATTTGTTGTAAATTAATGAATGAAGATACAATCTACAAAAATTAGCTGAGCTTCCTAACCAAAAAAATGTGGAAAACTTTGAAACAAGCAATACCCATTTCAATTTCAATTTTGTTCCCAAATTATTTAAGTTTGTGAATAAAATATAAATTTTGATTGATTTAACATAATAAAATTTATAATTTTAAATAGAGTAAATACATTTTTTGAATGTGAGATTCATAATTTTAAACTAATGGAATTCTATATTTTGGTCACACACAATGTGTGATAAATTAATTTTCATCCAATTCACACTCAACTCATCTATTCAATAATTCTTGGGACATGTTTGGATAGACCTAATATTGTAAGAGATTGGTATGTCTTCAACCGTTGTTAAAACAATGGCTTTGTTTGGAAAGTTGATTATTTTAGTAGTCTATTTTAGTTTTTAGTTATTTTAGTAGGCTAAAATTTTTATATTTGGAAAGATGGTTGGATTTTTTTGTAATTGGATGTGATGTTGGTGAGAAAAAAAGTGAAATAATTATGGGTTTGATTGTAACATTTTGTCTTATAGGCTATTTTAGCATATTTTGTCTTTTTAAGAATTTTTGCCTAAAATTGGCTATTTTAGCCTTTGTTTGCCAAACAAAATAAATAATAACTAATAAAATTTAAAAAAAATCTCTTGATTCCTATTTTCTATATCATGCGAGTATTTGTGGAAAAATATCCAGGGTTAATAGTAAGTTCAAAAGCAATTATACTTATAACAAAATGAAAATTATCCTTGCAAAAAAAAATTACATTGATTGGATATTGATAACCACTTAATCAAATAGCATTTTGTCCCAATTTATTTTGAAAATGCGATCTGATCAAATAGTTATCGATATCCAATCAACATAATTTTTTATAAAAATGATGTACGCGACGAGTTCTACATATTGAACGGTTTGAATTACTGACATAGATCCGTATTAAAAGTCCCACCAATGCCAAACTCTCCTCTCCAATTATTGGAGAGTAGCCAGTCTTTTCGAAAATATTGAATAATTACTCAGAGAGTTACCCAAAGAGTGAAGCTTTAAATGAGGTTGGTGGTGCAGTTGTTGAACATCCTAAACCAGCATTAAAATAAGGGCTGGCTTCTCTCCATTAAATAATATGACAAAGACACCCAACACACTCACGCTTATATCATCATCATCATCTTCATCTTCGGTTGTGATTGTTGTAAATACAATGAATAATAGAGATGAACAAGGGTGTGTTTGGAAGAGAATAACAAGAGAGATGGATGATCAACAACAACTCTTCAACTTAGGAGGCAGTTCCACATCAGGCAACAACAATGGAAACAAAAGCAAGAAATCTGAAAACAAAAACAAAGACAAAGACAAAAGATGGGCTTTGGTGAGGTTTGAGGAATTGCCAGAGTACATGAAGGACAATGAGTTCATACTGAATTACTATAGAGCCAATTGGCCTCTCAAACAAGCTTTCTTTAGCTTGTTTCGTTGGCATAATGAGACTCTCAATGTTTGGACGTAAGTTGACTCTCTGTCTCTCTCTCTAAACTTTGATCTTTTCAATCTCAAAAAGTTTAGAATATAGGAACGGATCATAGAATGAATTTCACTTTTTTGTGGTCTGTCTGAAAAGATTGTGTCTGATTTTGGATTGAGGTGCCGTTTGGGAAGAAATTTTTTTAATGACTTTCTAATTTCTGAGTTGAAAAAAATTAACATGTCTCAGAATATTGTTTTAATCTTTTTTAGTTGTATCAAAAAATATGAAAATTTAATGTAATATTTGGTTTTTTGTTTGAAATTTTCATTTTACCTTTGTTTTAGTTGTATGAAAAATGTTATTGTGAGGGTGTATTGGTCTTTTTATACGGGTAGAAGCCAATCTTTTCATATTATTGCTAAACATGTTTTTTTTTACTCTTTAATCACTTTTTAATTTTTTAACTAAAATAGTTCTTTTCTAAACGAGACCTGATTTTTGTGTAAATAAAAAAGTTGTTTCAATATTTTGTTTTGTTTCTTATAGGTAAATGCATTAAATTTTAATTGGGTAAATTTTCTTTTTATTTTTTACATTGTGGCAACTTTATTCCAAGTAATAATAATCTTTTAGAAATTGAATTGAACCTAAAGGACAAAATAGTGCCTTCACTATCATCAAAACAGTCTAAAAGTGTGACAAAAATTTAGTAGTATGAATTTAGTTGACACACTTTTCTTTTTCTTTTTTCTAACTACTTTTCAAATTATTTATTTATTTTTTAAATGTAACTAACAGTATTGATGATCATCTGTATTGTCATAATAAATAAATATATATATATTTTTTTGTTTAAACAGGCATTTGATGGGGTTTGCACTATTCTTGGGGTTGGTAGTTGCTAATTTGATGCATGTTCCTCAACTTGCAGATTTCTTTGGTATATTTACCAGGTGTGTGATCTGTTTTGTTTTTGCTTTTGTTTTTATTAATCTTCATAACTTTAATAATAATAATAATAATAATAATAATAATAATAAGAGAAAGAGGAGAAGGATATGTATGTTCAATTGCCTAAAGGAAAAGAGCAATTTTGGATATCTTTATACTTTTATTTTCCTCCCTTTTTTGATAGACAATTTGGGTCCCAAAAATAAGGCAAAAGTGATATTTTTTGATAATTTTATTTAGAAAATGTGGAATGAAGTCTCTCCGCTTTGTCAATTAATGACTAGGTAGGAAGGGACATTTCTTACTCCTTGAATTCAGGTTTGGTCGGGTTGTGGCAACTCCTAGTCAAGTCATGAATATATTTTAGGAAAATGATATATAAATTTATTTTTTAGACACATTTTTTAAATTTAGTGATGAATTAAGAAGACATCTCTGAGTCTATAAAATATGTCTAATTTTTTAATCTAAATAACAATACTGTATATGTGATTTGAGTTGATAAATTTTGGTCCAAGTTCTTACTGAATTTAAAATTAAATTGTCCAAGGCACAAAATTTTGGCCTATTTTGGTAACTAAAAAAAAAAAATCAATTTATTAATTTATTGGCTTATTTGAGTCGCATCATTTTTTTATTTTTATTTTTATTTTTACACATTTTTTCAACAAAATAAAAAAAAAAATTACTTTTCAAAATAGGCCTTTACTAGTTGAACTCAATCAGGTTACGTAGGGATTGTTTGGAATGATCTAAATAAGTGTACTTTTTGACTTTTTATGAAATATGAGTTGGGTTTGAAGTGATGTGGTAGAAAGGTGATGTGATTTAAATAAGATGATGTGACTTAAATAGGATAGTAACTTTTTGACTTTTTAATTTTTTTGTGTTATGCCAAACTTAGCCTTAAGTTGAATCGACTCAAGTTGCATCCCTCAAGAACTATACCATAAGGGTAATTTATAATTTAAAAATCTATAGTGTTAATAGATATACGTATCATATATCTCGTAATTCATAAACAAAATTAATTTTATAATTTCATAATAATATGCTATTATATTATTATTTTATCAAGTTTTAATAATGCCTATAACATGATTGTTGCAGGCCTTTTCCCACGAGTGTAGAGGCAAATTTCTCTCACAATTCAAAGGATTTCTTTTCTGTGAGTCACTGTTTGGTATTGTTTTCGTTTTTTTATATTTTTGGTAATTTAAATTTTTTTTTGAAATGCCCATTATTTTATATCTTCTTCATTTGTGTGAAAACAAATTTTGAAAAATCAAAAGATTATTTGGGATGATCTAAATAAGTGTATTTTTTAACTTTTTTCAAAAAAATATACAGAAAAGTAGAGAGATAATATAACTCAAACAAGTGCACTTATTTAGAGGATACCAAATAAACTTCAAAATACAAAAAAAAAAAAATCACAAACAATTTTCAAAAATTACTCGCCAAACAAATTTATGTATCTTTTGAAAAATAAAAACAAAAAACGATAACCTTCAAAATGGAAAATGTTTGGGATCCCAACAAAAGAGGACTCTCATGACCCCCACTGATGTATTGACCATTGATGTGTTTGAATTTTTTTGAAAAGTTGTGTCTGACAATGATATGAATGGTTCAGATCATTTTGGAGATTGTATTTTGTGGGGTCTCTATCATTGTTGCCTCCAAAATATACCAATATTGGCATTGACGGTACTACATTGTTAACAGGCCTCAACAAAACTCATTAACTTGAATCAGCCTACACCACCGGGAATGGAGGCTACATCACCAGAGTTGGCCACGGCACGGTGGCCATTCTTTGTCTTCTTAGGTGGTGCTATGTTCTGTCTCCTCTGTAGCAGCACTTGCCACCTCTTTGCTTGCCATTCACACAACTTAAACCTTCAATTGGTGAGAATGGACTATGTTGGTATCACAATCATGATCATCACCTCCTTCTTCCCACCAATCTACTACATTTTCCAATGTGAGCCGCTCTGGCAAATTATATACCTAACTAGTATCTCAATTATCGGTATTTTCACCACTGTGACATTGCTTATGCCAGCTTTCTCCTCTGGTAAATTCAGATCTTTTCGTGCCTTGCTCTTTGTAGCCATGGGCTTATTCGGCCTTGTACCCGCTATCCACGCTCTTATTGTTAACTGGAGCGAGCCTAGGCGCAACATAACCCTAGCTTATGAATCGGTCATGGCCATATCTTACCTGATAGGGACTATGTTTTATGTTAGTCGAGTTCCAGAGAGGTGGAAGCCTGGATTTTTTGACCTTGCTGGTCATAGTCACCAAATATTTCATGTTTTTGTGTTATTGGGTGCATTGGCTCACTATGGTGCTGCACTTGTATTCTTGGAATATCGCGAAAAAATAGGTTGTGATCGAATTAAGTAATGTGTTATTTTGTGTTAGTATAATAGTGGTTTTACTAACACAAAATCAATATCTAAAATTTAATAGGGATTAATGTTCGACCCTTATAGATTGAAATGTTTATTCATTTGTTGTATCAACCTATTATTATAGTTGAAGAGATAAATGAATGGGTGATTGTTATTTATTGAGAATCAGTTGTTGAAGAATGGTTCTTGTTTCTATTCTTGGAAATCAAATTTCTTACTTTTTCTTTTTTAAATTATGAAAATAACTCACTTTTTAAGAAATATTAGAAAATTGTTTTTAAAATTTTAAAAGCTATTTCTACATTAAAAAAATGAAGAAAACTTCACAAAATCAACGTCATAGGCTTTGGACCGAGTTCAAGGTTACCCATTTTTAATTATTTACTTTTGGTTTTCAAAAATATTAACAAAATTTTTGGAGAATTTGAAATCTAATCTAACAATTACTTATATTTAATATAAGCTTTTTTTTTTTTTTCTAAAAAAAAATATAAGAACATATTATTATGATTAAGCTAAACACATATAGTTACATGTACCTAAAACTAGTATATTAGGATTAGGCCAAAGTATGGGTTGGCCCTATTTTGGGCTGAGTTAGCTTTGGGTTCATGGTTAGCCCAGAAAAAGTTTATTTATTTATGGGGCACTTACCAGTAAGTCTCATACACAAAGTTCAAAACTTATCTAATCTAAAAACAAAACTTTTGTACTAATTAGTCTTATATATTTTTAATTGTTATCAAAATATCTTCTTCTTTTTTATATAAATAAATTTAAAAACGCTGTTGTATACCACCATCGCTGGACTTTCGTCAGACAATCACCGAAAATTCGTCGGAATGTTCAAAATCACCAAGAAGTTCGCCAAAATATTGCCGAAATGTTCTGAACGTCACTGGAAGTCGTTGGAATGTCCAGAGTATTCTGTGGACATCAAGAAAATCGTCAGATATCACCGACATGTCCAGAATATTATTAGAAAAAAAATCAATTGAGAAATTGAAGTGAAAAAATATAACAAAATTTGCTAAATATTGATAAGTTGAAAGGAGAAAAATAAAATAAAAAAACAACAATAACAACAACAACAACAATGGGAAAAATATATATTATTTTTTAATTTTTATAGAGTTTAAACAAATAATCTACGATATTGATCAAACTGACAAGTAAGCTTTGTAACTGTAAAATGTTACAGTTTCAAAGAATGATTCTATTAAACATTTATTTTTATTAATCAAATTGAAAAACATGTTATGAAACTGCAAAATTTTATAGTTTTAAAGCACAATTCATTTTAGCACCAAAAAAAACTAGAACTATAAAATTTTACAGTTTTCCACCGTCTGTAACTAAAACTCGAAAACAATTTGTTCAGAATTTGAAATTTTTTTCCATTAAAACAGGAAAATAAAAGCGTGTAGCAAAGAAAATGTGAAAAAATTGAGAGATTGAAAGAGAGAAACAGATATATAAAGAAGATTGTATTCCAAAAACTATTTTTTATTTAGATTTAGTCTGTTCTCATGTAAATCTACTCAGATCTGATGTAGATCTGAGTAGATCTACATAAGATTTAAGTAGATTTACTCATCTTCTTCGCTAGAAACTTATCTCCTTCGCCGTCGGTGACAGGGAAGTAACGAATCAGTAGTCGATGATTGCTGGTGAACCCCAATCAATGGTGGTTGTCAATCGCCGGTGACTATATGTTAGAAAGAGAAAGAGAAAGAGAAGAAGTAAGACGTGATTACTAGTCGCCGGAAAGGAAGAAAAAGAGACAGAAAAGAACAAATGCATAAAAAAGAATGAAAAATAAAAATACACAATGATCTTTTGAGAGTATCCAAAAAGTTGTGGGACTAAATAGATTTTTCCTCTTTTAAACAGGACTTTGAGGTAATATGCCCTTTATTTATTGAAAATCCTGTGTACTTTTTCTTTATTGTTTAAATAAATAAATAAATGAATAAATAAAAACTTAATTGAATAGCAAAATTGCCCTTGTTCATGGAATTCATGCATTACCATTTTCTATTTACAATTCAATAGCTGTCAATTACTTGTTAGTTTGCCAATAATTGTTAAAGATTATTGGTAGGATGGTTATGTATTATTGTCTGTTGAACCACCACACCACCTCTAGGGTTTGGTGCCGTATTTTGAGTCTGAAACCACTTCTAAGCTGTTTTAGATTTTGAAATCCCAACTCCTCCAATTGGCTTGGCAACCCATGTTAACAATTTTCTTTTATTTTCTCATTGGGAGCTACATTTTTTATTTTCTTTAGAAGACACGTCACCTTCAATGAAGTTGCTAATTAGTTTATGAAGGCCTTTTATAATGGACTTGCTTAATAGAAATTAAAAATATTGATCTCTTAATTTCTCATTAATTAATTTTTAAACTTATTTAAGATTTTTTTTTACTCATAAATTATAAACAGAGTTTGTATCAAATATTTTAATACATACTCTCAAAATAAATTAAAAAAAAAAAAATTATAAGCAACTCGTATGAATCACACTTAAACAAATGCATGATAGTGTGTTATGTTAGAAACTACTCTGCTGACCATAATATGATGAACAAAATACACAAGTGAGTGTTCTTTCCTTTAATTTTTTGGTACTGAGGCCTCGTTTGGCAAGTGCCTTTTTTAGTCAAAAAATTAAAAAGTCACAAAAAAATCAAAAAGCCAACAATCCATACCAAAAAGTCAAAGATTCTCTTTTCTTTCTACTTTTTGCACATCTTTTCGTAAAAAGTCAAAAAGTTATCCCAAACATACTAATTTTTTTTAGTTCATACTTTAGCCAAATAGTCAAAAAGTTACTAAATTAACTTGTTTCCAAACGAGGCCTGAAAATGACATCATATACATACACTTTTTTATAGCACCACTAGTTCATAGGGTAATTTATTTACTCTCTAATCTTTAGGAGAAAGAAACACAATGAGAACTTGTTCCAAGTAAGAATACCATGAACCTAATTGTGGCTCATCATCATGACTATTTTATTCGGTGGTGATCTAAGAAAGCTAAAAACAATGTAGTAAAACTATGGGTTTTGGCTGTCAATTTGGAAGCATTGACATAAAATCATGAAATTTAAAAGATTCTTTGATTCTCTCTCTCATGTTCATTTTGGTTGTCAATTTTGAGATGCATTGAAATAACTTGTTGGTCAGCTACATGGAAAAGTTGTTGGACTAATACTACACATAATGGTTTTCTTTACGCTGTGTTTGGTTAAGAGATTTAGAAACAGATTTGGAAAAAGATTTGAAAAAAGAAAGTGAAATATAAATAAAATATACTTATATTTTACTTAATTTCACAATTTTTTTTCCCTTTCTTTTTCCAAATCTCATTCCAAATCCCTTAACTAAACACAATATTAGAGAAAAAATTCTCTCAAATCTGAGGCCATGCTTGTTTAACAAAAATAAAAGTGAGAGGATTAATAAGTTATGAGATTAACATAGGATTCATTATCAAACTGAATTAGTGAGATAAATATTTTTTTCCTATTTATGTTTATTTTGTAATAGATATATGAAAAATATGCAATTCTAATATATTTGTTTTGCTATAGAATTAAAAAAATTGTTAATTTTGTTGCAGAAAACGTCCATCAAAATTTAATCTAGATACAAAAATTGTAATAAGTAATGGAATGTGAGTCCCATGAATTAAGAATCTCAATCCTATATTGTAATTTGCCCAATTAAACAGGCCCTGTGGGTATTATTTGGATATATGGGATTCATAATTAATTTTATTTTGAAGATACGAGGCGTTCATCTTTATTTGTTTTTAGGTATAGAAATTTAAAACATAAATATATATATATTTCCTTTTTTTTTTTTTTTTTTTGGGTACAACGGCAATAAAAAATAAAATATTTCCAAAACTTGAGATCACCCATTTTTCACAGCAATTATCTTGAATATAAAGAATTTTTTTACAGCCATTATTTTGAAGAAAATGTTTGTTGAATAAATATTTTTGTTACGTTTTTTCTCTCTCTCTCGATCTTTCAATCTTATATTTAATATCTCGATTATTATATACATTATTTTTATTTGGTTTTATTTTTATATTTAAATATTTTATTAATTCAGTATTTTGTATATACTTTTTATATTTTTATTGTTTTTTATTATAATTTATTAGTTATTTAATATTTCAAACTAATATACTTTTGCTCATATTGCAAAGTTGAAAAGAAAAAATATATTATGAAATGTAAATTTAAATCCATTATAAAAAATAAAAAAAAACTCATTTCAAAATTTCAAACACCACTGTCATGATCTCAAAAAAGTTGGAATGCCAAGATCAAAAGCTTTAAGTGGGACCCAAAAGCTAATCCACCAATGAAAAAGTTAATACTCAAAATAATAGTAGGACCATTTTAGTAATAACTATTGTTAAATTCTTTCCATCAATTAAAATATTGTAAAATACACTTTGTTTCCTTTCTATCTCATCATTTTTTTACTTTGAACTTTTGAATTTTTTTCCTTCACTTTAACCTTTCGTATTTTAAATTTTTTCAATTTATTCTTAAAATTAATTTATATTTAAAATTAAATAAAAAATACATATTAATTGTCACATAATATAAAAAATATATTATTATATTATAATTTAAGTTTGTATGAATTATATATTATAAAATATTTTTATAATACGTGACTATCAATGTATTATTATTTGTTTACTTTTAAATATAAATTAATTTTTGACGTAAATGAGTAAAAGCTTAAAATATAAAAAGTTAAAGTAGAAACAAAATAAAACAAAACTTTAAAAGTTTTTTTTAAAAAAAAAAAAAGAGCAATGTTAGAGATTTTAAAAATTTTGTCAAATTTTTTACAAAATGTCTTGCATAGGTGTGAGATTCATATCAAACCCATATGATATGAGTCCCACACCCGTATAAAAATATTTGATAAAGAATTTAATAAATTTTTTAGGATTTTTAGTATTTTTCAACCAAAAAAAAAATGATTAAACATAAAAAAGAGAAAGAAAAAACGGATATGATTTACCCATTAAAATATTCAAAGTTACTTTGCGTTGTATCCAAAAAAAAAAATTAAAATATTCAAAGCCAGTGCCTTTACTCCGCTGGCACTTCCAAGACATTTTCCTTCTTCCCAAACAACTTTCTCTCTGTGTCAAAAAAAAAAAAAAAAAAAAACAACTTTCTCTCTCTCAATACAAACAAAATTTAAGGCCTAGTTTGGGAAGACTAAATAAGTGCATTTTTTGACTTTTTATGAAATATGGGTTGGGTTTGGGTTGGGTTGGGTTTGAAGTGATGTGTTAGAGAGATGATGTGACTTAAATAAGATGATGTGACTTAAATAGGATAGTGACTTTTTGACTTTTTATCTTTTTTTAATCTTCCCAAACTAGGCCTAAATAATTATGCAATTGTTTATATATAAATTCTTATTATAAAAAATATCATAATTATTTTAACATTTTTAATCAATTTTTTAAAAACACTCCACCCACTTTAGAATATAATACGTGAAATCTTTTATGAATCTCATGTCAATAACGAATCGTTCATTTTTATAAAATAATAAACAATTCAAATTATCAAAATAATGAACAACTCATATTAATATGATCTGTAATCAACTTTACAAACTCTTTAAATTCTTGCAAATTTCAAAAGAAAAAAAATTCAAACCACAGTTTGTTTACGCTGAGGTAGCACTTCCAATACATTTTCTTTGTTACCAAACAACACTCTCTCTTAGAAAGTTCTATATAGATAATTTTCACCGTTTCAAAACTAAACTTTTATCATACATGACTATATTATCCTATGAACTTTATAATTAAAAGAGAAAATAATATAATTTTATATTTATTTAATTATAACTAAAAAAATTATAATTAAATAATATATAAGCCATAATTAAAAATCTTATAAATAAAGTTATAACTAAAAAAAAATTTATTACATAATTTAAAAATACATATGGTAAAAGTCTCTATAATAATATATAAGACATTTCTCTCAACAACTATCGCAGACGCTGACCGTTTGATCTTCTAAAGGTCCAATCACGAGCTCGTGCACCGTCCAGTCACTTCCTCATCAACGGCCCATATTTCACCCCTACAAAATTGTAAACTCCACGCGGATACTCTACGTCGTACGCCTCCGTACAAGTAATTTTTTTTTGAACCAGGTATACACAAGTAAGAGAGAGAATAAACTGAAAAGAGAGAAATAAAAATTTAAGTAGAGAGAGAAAATATATTATAATTAGTAGGGGTGTTCGCGGTTCGAATTTGGACGGTTTTGCGGATTGGTTAGGGCCCGCTCGCATCTATGCAGTTTGGGGAAAATACAATCCGCAACTGCCCGTAGTACGATTTGCGGTTTGTGCGGATAGGGTTCGTGGATGTGCGGGCGGTTTGCGGGCGGTTTGTGGATTGGACTTTTTTCTTCAAAATTTATTTTTGAACCTTATTTTTTTCCTATTTTGTATTTATTTATTTTGGGCTCTTTTCTCCCAATTTTTCTAAAATGCTCAAACATTAATAATTAATGAATTAAAACTTATAAAATTAAAAATACAATAAAATCAATGTGTAACACAAACAAATCATTCAAAATCTTAAATCAAATCATAAACTAATACAAGTATATATTTCAAAATCTTAAACTATAAACTCCATATTCATTAAGGAATTTAAAATTCCAAATCACACTTCATCCGGAACAAGTTCAGTTATGTAACAATAATAATATGATCAGTATTTATTTAGTTTCAGTTGATATAATCCTATTAGTAAATGTAATGCTAGAGTGAGTTCAAAAAATAAAAGGTGTTTTGTTTTGGACAAATATTTAGGTGGGATATAAAATAAATCAATAGTTAAGATAAAAATAAATAAATAAATAAAGTGCGGGCGGTTTCTTGCGGGTGCGGGTTAAACCAACAACCCACCCGCAACCCACAAAGATGCCATATATCAAACCGCATCCATCCGCATTGTATTTGCGAAACCGCCCATTTGTATGCGGATTGGCCGGGTTGGGCGATTTTTGCGGATTAGATAAACCGTTGCCCACCCCCTAATAATTAGTATAAAGTGAAATCTTTTTAAATAACAATTATTTTATGTAAAATTTTATAATTTTAATTATTAAATTTGTAAAAATTTTCATTAATCTGAAATTATTTTTACAAACATCCATTGATTTATTATTTTCCCTAAAACTTATACATGATTTCTTTTATTTGAATAAATACTTTCAATAAGAGTTGTTTATTTTCTGGAAAATGTCTTGGACCCCCAGCACCCCCACTGTTTTCTGATTGGTGCATTTTTTTTTTTTTTCTTTGTCTTCTCCCACAGCTAGGAATGGCAACGGGGCGGGGCGGGCGGGGCCGGGGATCACCCTCCCCGTCCCCGATCCTCGATGGTGAACATTGCCCCGTCCCCCGGCCCCGATCCCCGATGGGAAAACCTATTACTCTCCCCATCCCCGCGCCCCTGATCGGGGATCGGGTTTCCCCCGACCCCAGAAAATTACCCGGCCTAAATTTGTTTCAACAACATAAATAACAACATTACACAAACATTTTCAACAACAACAACACAGATCTGAGATCTGAGAGGTACAAAATCATCAATATCATCAACATCAACAACAAATTATTAACATCAACTACACAAAAAAAAAAAAAAAAAAGATAGAAAAAGACACAGATCTGAGAGGACGACGGAGGAGGGAGAGAGAGAGAGAGAGAGAGAGAGAGAGAGAGAGAGAGAGAAACTAGATCTGGTAGTAATCGATCGATCATGCAGTGGCCAAGATCTTGAGCAAATCTGCACCATGCTCGATCGATCTCGTCGGAGGAGGAGGAAGAGGAGGTGGCGCAGCGGCGCTCATCGTCGTCGTCGGAGGGTCTGGTTCGTTTGGACCGTCGACGGCGCTGTGTTGGGGAAAGAGCTCTCACAGCGGAGGAGAAGGGACTCTATAGATCTGGTGAAGATCTCGGCTTGGAATGAAAGCCAAGGTCTCTGTTTCAGAGAAGGAAAGCAGAGAGAGAGGGAGAGGCTGAGAGAAGTGAGTGTAATGTGAGTGAGAGAGAGAGGTTGAGAGAAGAAAGTGACACAAAATAACCTAAACATATAATATATATATATACGGGGATTAGTCATATATATACGGGGATTAGTGTCGGGGATTAGTCGGGGCGGGGGCCGGGTTTGAAAAACTTATCCCCGTCCCCGACCCGAAAACCATCGGGGATTTGATTTTCAATACCATCCCCGGCCCTATGGGGATAATTTTCAGGGAAATCCGTTCCAATCGGGGTCGGGGGGGTCGGGTCCCCATCGGGCCGGGTTTAAATTGTCATCCCTACCCACAGCCCCCCACGTAGAGGTGGGGGTACTAGGGGTCACCAGCATGACCGTTATTTTATTTAAATTATTCTTTCAAAGTGGGTTTAAAAAAAAAAATTAACTCATTTTTCACCAAAAATCTAAAAAGTTAAAAAAAAAAAAAAACTAAAATAAGAGAAAATTCACTATAGACAAACAAAAAGTGGTTTGAAAATAGTTTTTGAAAAATAAAATCTTATTTTTTGTTCATTTTATTAAAATGAACCACATCATCTAATCTAGTCTGTGGGCCATTATGATCTCACTTTGATAATCTATTCCATTCAGTCTTAAAATTTGTAATATATAAATTATTCAAAAAAATTAGTTTTATTTAAAATGATTTATTTTAAATTTGTCATCAATTTTTATAAATACAATGAAGAAAAAAAATTATACAACTACAATGATCAAATCAATTTAATGAAAAAAATAATATTGTCAAAATAAATAATTAAAAATAATTTGGAAAATAAGTGCAATGCAACTCATATTTTAAAACATGACTTTCAAAAATAATTTGAATTTAGAAAATAAGTGCAATACAACTCATATTTTCAAAATTTGTTTAAAAATAAAATGAATTTGGAAAATAACTCATTATGACTTTCAAAATAATTTAAATTTAGAAAATAAGTGCAATACAACTCGTATTTTCAAATTTTGTTTAAAAATAAAATGAATTGGAAAAATAACTCATTTATATAGATATATGTATGTGTATATGTATATACATATTATAATCTATATTGGTTATATGGGTAATTATTCAGTAATCCTAGAGTATAAACACGTGTTATTTCATAGTATTATAATTGGTGGAGAAAGTGGATAAGTGGGACATTGTGTTAGGTGATTAAAAATATGAGAAGCTAGAATAAATAATAATTGATTAGGAATATGGATACATAATATTCTGAAAATAATCTATAATTTCCCTAGTTATATTAAGTAAAGACTGGGTCTTACATTTTGGATTCACAAAACAAGGACCAAACCCAAAAAAAAAATTTAAAAAAATAAATAAAAATTAAGTGTGTTTAGTTTCAGTTTTCTAAAAAATTAAGTTTTTTTATTTTTTTATTTTTAGTGAATATTTTTGAAATTTTAAGTAATTTTTTAGTTTTTTAGATACATCTTACTTAGATGTATATAAATAATAAAATATTTTGTGAAAAAATATTTAAAAAAATTAATAAATATAAAAAAATATATGAAAAATGTATTGAATTTTAATTATTATTTTTGCATTTTTTGGTATTTAGTGTATTTTTTAAAGATATTTATTATACTTTTTAATTGTATTTATGTTACGTATGTCTAAAAATAAAAAAAAATGTTTAAAATATTAAAAAATTCATTGAAAACATTAAAATAAGGAAAATAAAAAAGTAAAATTTTCTAAAAATTATTTTCTGAAAACCAGAACCAAATAAAGTGCCGTATTTGAAGCCTAGATAATTATACTTTTATCATTTAAGTGACACAACATATAATAAATTTTTGGGACTGACTTTGGACTCACTTTTAAATTTCGTTTTGATAATTTGATTCGTTTACATTTTAAAATTCGTTTTTCATAAAAATGATATAATTAATAAATCTTGAGGGGATTCAAAAATTGAACCACTGGGACCGGATTGGACGGTCCATTCCGGATTCGGACCGGAGACGGTGCAGGTCCTAAATTTTTTTGTTTTATTTCAACTTACACAAAATACGTATACGTATACATCATTTATGGGATGTATGTATGTGTAATAATGTGTATTTGACGCCGACGGCCAACCAAAACATATTCATTTGGTGACTTTTCTTTCTTTTATCTCAGACCAGACTCGACCGACGACCTTCTCTCTCTCTCTCTCTCTCTGTGTTCGGTTTCTGCTCTGTATCTCTGTCTTCTTGTCTCCCTCTGCGATTTGGGTTCAGGTGAGTGTCCGTCGACTCTGATCTCTCTTTGATTGTGTGTTCTTTTATCTGTTTTGGTATCGGAGCTCAATCAATTCATTTGAATTGGGAATTAGTTGTGCTATGTTTTGTTAGATCTTTGATTTGGGTTTTTTTAGTTTTATATCAAGGTTTAGCTTTATTTTGATATGGGTTTGTTTGATTTTGTACTAAAATGATTGATTTAGTGTTTCTATGAACTCATAACTTCATTTATTATGACCTAAGAACATTTTTGGTATATCGATATTTGGTAAAATTCAGGACTTTTTGGGTTGATAACATAGTGTGTGTCTGTGTATGTTCCAAACCCAGGTACAATTAACAGTAACACACAAGGATTTGTTATTGATCGTTATTTGAGATTCAGCTCCTGGTTTTATCTGTGAATGTCCTGAAATTTTTATGTTAAACAATAAAGTATTATTTGGTTCACTGTAATGAAGGGTGGAATGGAATGATCATTCCATCATGTTTGGTTCACTAAAAATATGATGAAAAATGCATTGCATCATTCCCCATTGGCCAAGGAATAAGAGCATTCCATTCCACCTTCATTCCAGAATTCTAGTGAACCAAACACTACCCACGGTAGATTCAAAATCAACCAAACTTCTATTTTCATATTTTAAGCATTTTCATTTGGTCTCTATATTTGGGGTAAAATTAACTCCAATATTTACGATTTAAATGTCAGAGTTATTAACTATTTAAATGAAACTGAGATGTATGACTTCTTTGCATTAGTTTTGAAGAATAATTGTTTTTGTTTGTGGGGAATTGAGACTCATTTAATGATGCTGACAATATTTATTTGGACCCTTGTGTAGACTTTTGTAATTGGAGTGAAAATGTATGGAGGAGGTACACAAAACAGTTTGAGGAAAGCACTTGGTGCCATTAAGGATTCGACCACCGTCAGTTTGGCAAAAGTAAATAGTGATTACAAGGTATGAATTATTGTGATCCCTTGTGATGGTTTTTGCAATGAAAGATGGTTTTTGATATTCTTGAATGGGTTTTTGAGATTTTTAGGAGTTGGATATTGCAATTGTTAAGGCCACAAATCATGTTGAGCGTCCAGCGAAGGAAAAGTACATAAGAGGTGGGTATTCTCTCAAGACGGAAATGGCTTGTTGTCTTTTTGGTCTCTGTTAAAAATCTCTATTCTATTGTGCTTATCAATTTTTAATCTGCCTCTGCAATGGGCACTGATGGAGATTTTTTTATTATTTCCTTTGCAGCTATTTTTGCTGCGATTTCAGCTACAAGGCCTCGAGCTGATGTTGCATATTGCATACATGCCTTGTCTCGGCGATTGTCAAAGACACATAACTGGGCGGTATGTGTTCAAGCAAATCATATTTTATAGCGTGACAATTATCATGGGAGGCTGGGAGCACACATTTTTTAGCTAAAGTAACTACAACCCAAAGAAATTAAAATTAACCTGCCAATACATAGGGATCATCAGATATATAAGAGCTCTTGAATATTTATTAGCATAATCCTATAAGTTTGAAGTGAATAATAAGAGTTAGTTAGTGGAGAGCAAGTTGAAATAACACTTCATCTGTTGTTTATTCTCAATATGGTTTATTATTTTTCTTACTGAAGTATTAGTGTACTAGTGTTAAGTATTGAAGGCATGACTGAAGTGCTTCTATGAATTGATGAAGCTTTTCTAAGGGCTGCATGAATATGTGAGGCCTATAGAGGTCTTTGATTTGATCAATATATACTGTAATCGCAATTGGAGGCTGAAAAAACACACACAAGTTAAGGATTTACAAATTTCAAGACTTATGTCAAGAACAAGAGTTACATGTATTCTAGCTAGATTTTTGCTTATCAATTTGCAAAGTAAACCAATTAAACCACGACCACTCTGAAGCACTTGCAACATAGTGATCAGTCAGTCAATCTTGATTATGCAATCTTAATTGCAATATGAACAAGAAACCCCTGATTCATATTTCTCTTACTGCCCATTTCATCAGCTTGTTAGTTTAATTAAATTATTAAGAGTGCACTCTTTTTGTTTTCTGCTTGCAACTGAGCCTTAAGCTTACTTGCAAAATATATCAATCCTTTTAGGGTTACTTGGACATTAATTGGCAACTAAGGGTGTGCTGTTGTCCTCAAGAAGGGTCTAAGTGATATTATTCTTTGCATGCCATCTGTAAAAATGGGACTTCGATATTTTTGGACCCTTGGTAAGATTGTGCTTTCTTAATTCAATAAGAAGAAACATATTTTTTGCTATGGTAAGTCCACTGCATAAATGGTTACCTATTTTCGGTTGCCATGTTATTGAACTTCTTTTATTGTTTGCTTCATTACTAAGATTTAAATTTGGCATCAAGTGTTATGACATTACAACAATTCCTTGAGAATTGAAATGCTTATCTCAGACCATGATGCCTATAATTTCTAGGGGTGCAACTCGGGCGGGTTCGGTCGGGTTGGGGGTCTGCCCAAGCCCGACCCGAATTGCCCAGAGTAGTGCCCAAGCCCGCCCAAGCCTGAACATGAACCCGAGCTTTGCTGCCCAAGCCCGGCCCAAGCTTTGTATTTTGAACTCGGGTTAACTCGAATTGTCCAGAAACTTGTAGGTAGATTTGTTTTAAAACCTATAGGTAGAATTGATAATTAACAAAGAATTGAGAATTATTCAAAGTTATTTTCTGGTCACCAAAAAATAAAAATTAAAAATTAAGACTAACTCTTTTACTTAATTTATATATATTATATAATTTATTAAATTATATATATTATATAATTTATATAATATATTAAATTCAATTCGGGTTCGGGTTGCTCGGGTTGGCCATTGGTTCTGCCCAAGCCCGGCCCGAATTACAATTCGGGCATCAAAAATCTGCCCAGGCCTGTCCAGATTACAAGATATAGTTGCCCAAGCCCTAAAAAAACTTGGACTGGGCTCGGGTTGCTCAGGTTGAGCCCGCCCGAGTTGCACCCCTAATAATTTCTTTTCCTATACTAGTTAATCTTGTGGTTTGCAAGACAGCTACATATTGTCATGGGTTATTGGCAAGGTCTCTCTCTGCATTGAGCGCTGCGTAACTAACTATTCTTTATGTTTAGGTTGCATTGAAAACTTTAATAGTTATTCATCGGGCTTTGAGGGAAGTGGACCCCACTTTCCATGAAGAACTTATCAACTATGGAAGGAGTAGAAAGCATAGAAACCATATGCTCAACATGGCCCATTTCAAAGATGATTCCAGTCCCAATGGTGTGTTTTTAACTATTTATTGTTTCATTTTCAATTCTAGTAGTTTGTAAGTAATTTTGAATGTATAGAAAACAACTTATTTGTTGATAATGTTTGTTATCTGTTGCTCAGCATGGGATTATTCTGCTTGGGTTCGCACTTATGCCTTATTTTTAGAAGAGAGGCTGGAATGCTTCAGTGTATTGAAATATGATGTTGAGAGTGAGCGCCCTGTAAGAAATTGTACTTTTTGCTGGCCATCCTTTTGCCATTTGAATTTTTCAAAATTTTGCTTTGACAACATAAATTTGATTTTATAATTTCATTTAAATATGGCACCTTTGAAATTGCATTTGGAACTTCAATATTTTTTGAGGGGTTCTGTTTCTGTTGCAGCCAGAAAAGTGTTATGTGAACACTCAAATTTTGATTGATTTTATTTTTCAAATATTTTTTTGATCTAACTGAAATAAAGATTTTGTCACTTAGAATATTATTATGTAAATTGTGGTGCAGAGAACTAAAGATTTGGACACTCCGGAATTGCTTGAGCAGTTGCCAGCATTGCAGCAGCTTCTATTTCGTGTTCTTGGTTGCCAGGTAACTTTTTTTGATTCGCTCAACTGAATCAAACATAATGCTGTCTAGCTTTCAAAGATGGCCTCTTAATGAAACTTTTGTGCAGCCACAAGGAGCAGCAGTTCATAATTTTGTGATTCAATTAGCACTCTCTATGGTGAGTGGAGTTTATAAATTTTTCCCCTGCTTTGTCCATGGATTTGCACTCTGTTTGGATGGGGTGATTTGGTGAGAAATGATAAGAAATGATGAGAGTGAGAACTCTCTTATTTTGCCTATTTCATTTCTCATCAAAAGTGATGAGTGAGATTGGTGAGAAACAAGCTGATTAGTTATAAAAAATTTATAATAGTGAAATTGCCCATTAAAATTCCAAGGAAGAAAAAGAAGTCTTTCATATCCATCTCACATGCATTGCCTTCATACCCATCTGAATATGATAGGAAGAAAACACAATCATTTCCTGTCTTTCTCACCCACGATCCCAACGGAGTGTTATTGAAGTAACTTTTCAAATAGAATTCTTGTGACCTGACTGTCCTTACTTTTTTCAACAGGTTGCTTCTGAAAGCATTAAAATCTACAATGCTATCAGTGATGGTGTCGTAAATTTGGTTGACAAGGTAGAATGTGGCTTTGGATTTTTGAATGAGTAGTTTTGTTTTTCAGCAAATCATGGATATTTGATAACATGCAATGTGACAGTTCTTTGAAATGCAACGACATGATGCTCTTATGGCTTTGGATATATATCAGAGGTCAGGGAAACAGGTAAATAGTTCTTTGGAATTATTTCTAGCAACTACCTACTCTTTCTTTATATATATATATTATTATTGTTATATGCGTTCTCTCCTTACGGGTATGATCATATCTTCAGGCAGAGAGATTGTCAGAGTTTTATGAAATATGCAAAGGCCTTGACATTGGACGTGGAGAAACATTTACTAAGATTGAGCAGGTTTTGGATTTTTCTTCTGGTTCTTTTTTTTTTTTTTCAGGAACTTTGAGTCCTTCGGTTTTTACATTTGTTCTAAACTAAATTCTGGTGGATTCATTTGTTGATTGGTAATGAAGCCACCTGCATCATTTGTACAAGCCATGGAAGAGTATGTGAGAGAAGCTCCACGAGCTTCAACAGTTCGCAAGGATCGGGTATGGAAAATTTCTGTTTACTTCTAAAGTAGCGTTTTGGTGCAATGCCTACTGGTTTTTAACCTTTTTAGTTAAAATCTTTGAGTTGTTTTGTGTTTTACAAGAAAATTTTATTTAATTCTTCGAAATCTGGTCTCAGTTTCATTTTAATCAAATATATTGAAAAAAACAGGGGGCTGAAGATAAAAATGCTACTTCCAAGACAATCTTAGCTATAGAGTACAAAAAGACTTCAGAGGTGCATGAGGCACGTCCACCATCCCCACCTCAAACAAAACCAGAACCAGAACCAGAACCAGAACCAGTTAAGGTGGAAGCTCCTGTCGTCGAACCACCGGATCTGCTGGTAATTTTTAGAATCTTTTTTGTGTCCAAAAGATTCTTATGATATTTTCATTCCTTTTGTGTTCCATCATGCTGTGTGCGCGCGCGCGCGCGCTTGTGATTTTTTTTTGGTTACCTGAATCCATGGTGGTTAGAATCTTGCGATTCACGATTCAATTCATACGATTTGATATGAGTTTTAACCAAAATGATTCAATTCATATTGTTGAATCATAAATTGAGTGAATCGTACAATTCAGTTTTGATTCACCATGATTCAAGTTTGTTTGCATCATGAAACGGCATCAGTTTTGCAAAATAAAAAACAAAAAAGGATATCAATTAATTATATTGATATGCACAGTGTTTGAAATGAAATAAATATCAATATGTTTATATGCATATATAAAATTATATATTATGCTAAATAAAGTGACTTCTACGATTTATGATTTGATTCATGATTTGACAATAATGCCTGAATCCATTGGAGTTTTGTTAACTGGATTTCTCTTTTGCTAGGGTTTGAATGATCCTGTGCCGGGTGCTTCAGAATTAGATGAGAAGAATGCTCTGGCTTTGGCTATTGTGCCTATCAGTAAGTTTTCTTTAGGAATCTATGATATAAAGCGTTGTACTAACAGCTCAAGATTTTGAAATTCCACTGGCGTCTCTCAATACCTGCCTAATAAAATCAACTTTGGTGTTTCTGTTTTGAGTAATTCGAACAAAGTTTAATCTTTCAAAATTTAAACATCTAAACATCAGTACTTAATCGACAATGGAGTCAGTCATCGATGTCACTCATTTTGATTAGGTTTCTATTTGGGTGATTTTTTTCAACTCTAGTGTAGAACCGCCACTTATTTATTTCTCATGACGGATGAAATTGCAGTTGATCAATCAACTCCCGCTGCCCCGACTCCTGCAAATGGAACAACTGGCTGGGAATTGGCCCTTGTTACTGCTCCTAGCTCAAATGAGAGTGCCACAACTTCTACCAAACTGGTAATAATAATCTTCCGCCATACGGTGTACCAATAGAACATTTTTTTTTAATAAGTATAAATAGAAATACTTTTGATTATTTGGATGCATCAACTAGACTAGTTACGAAATCACGTTGATAGCCTCTACTCGTGTCGTAGCTCGTCTGAGACTATATTTCCCTCAATTGTTTGTCTCCCCTTTAGCTTTCTTTAAATTAGCTTAATGCTGTATGTGAAGAGTTAGCTGATGCGGATCAATATCACTATTCTCCGCATCATTTACAAAAACAGCGATCTCAATTTAAAGTGAGTAAATAGAATTCCATACTCGAGCTCATGGAGACGGAATTTTGTGCAAAGCCATACATACAGCTTGGAGGGAAATGTTCCACATCTTTGGAAAAGATATGAGGGAAAAGGAAAATGTCTCGTTGTGTGTATCTACGTTTATGTTACATAGATTATTCAAAATAAATCAAATACTCGTGTCTGATACCGACACTTGGACAAGGTTGTGAGATATATATCTAATATTTTATGTCAGGCACTTTTTATGTCACACACTATTATATATAACACTATTTATTTCATGCAATAGATTAAAAATATAAAAATATGAGAATCCATGTATCCTTGTAGATCAGGAGTCCAACCTCTAGCTACGCACTTGATACTGTACTGAGTCCATGTAATATATATCTATGTAGCTGTGATTTATATTTATACTAATGAGTTTCACTTTTGAAATTGAAAAAAGGGGGGAGGTTTGGACAAACTTATGCTAGACAGCCTATATGATGATGCAATAAGGAGAAGCAACCAGAACGTGAGCTACAACCCGTGGGAACCAACCCCGATGGCCAATCCCATGATGCTGCAAACAGCACATGATCCGTTCTTTTCCTCCAACTCGGTGGCGGCCCCACATTCCGTGCAAATGGCTGCCATGGCCAACCAACAACAAGCTTTCATGTACCAGCAGCAGCAGCAGCAACAACAACAGATGATGATGATGATGATGAGCCCACAGCAACAACAACCGTTAAATCCTTACAATAACCCATACGGAGCCAGCATTCAACAACCCTACGGCTCTGGTATTCCTGTCCCTGCCTACAATCCATACACGGGACTCATGTAAACACACACCGTGCATAGAAATGCTGTTGTTTTTGCTTGAAACATAACGAAGAAAAACATGGAGGTAGAGCAAGTTTTGGATATCAAAACCAGGGAGAGTTGAACAGATAGACAAGACAGATGTGTATCATATGTTGTGCTAGTGACCTGAGCTAGGGTGAGATTGGCGAGGGTCGACTTTGGATCGCTGATTATTTATATGGATGAAGGTGGTAATAAATGTTCTGGGACTATAACAAATTTTTTTAACCTGCTTATTTGTACTTCTTGATGATGAAGCAGGTTTCTTTTTTCTTGTCGGGTTTCTTTTTTTTTTTTTTTCCTCCATTTTTTTGTTGTGATTATCGCTTACACATTTTTATGTATTGAGCATACCAGGCTTGAATAGTGATTCTTGGTTATTCTTGGTCTATTGACTGCCTGTTAATATCTTGTTCAGAACGAATCATAAGCTGAAGCCGAGTACCAATCAAAGCCAACCACATTGATTGGCTTTGATCTCAACATCATTTTTCTTGTGATTCGAATAACTATTGTTTGGTTATTATTTGTGATGCCATCTCAACATCATTTAGTAGTGATAGAGATTCTCATAAAACACAATCTCCAAAATAATTTGAGCTATTTATGTCACTGTCAGAAATAATCCGTAAAATAAATTTAAACATGGTCAATATATTAGCGGGGGGTCACGGGGTCTTCTTTTGTGGGAGTTTTAAACATTTTCTTTCTAAACAATAGGGGTAAAGTTTTATTTTTTAAAAGATATATTTTGTAAAAATGTCACTAGGATTTCATACTTGAACCTAATTTTTTTTTCTTGCATTATTAAACTCTAGGATGAGTTTTTGGGAGAGTTCAAAGAGCTCGAATTTTGTATCCTTCGCAACAAATTTCACTACCCATTGATTTGAGAAAGTTTTCAACTGTAAAGTCAATGAAAGTCTTTTATCTTCAAATACAAAAACTCTTCAACAATAATGTAGGTGTTTGGAAAATTGGATATTTTAGTAGGATATTTTAGTTTTGGCTATTATAATAGGTTAAGTGCTTGTTTGACATATGTTAAAATAACACATGTTATTTTAGTACATTATACTTGTGTGAGTGAGTTTCCGATCACACTGCCCTCCTTAGTGATTCAGCTGTAGAACACAGGCAGAATAGATGGCACCCTGTAACCTGCACAGAAAAGAAAGGTTCCGGCGGTGGTTCTTCCACCCGGGGGCACTCCGACGATCAAGTCAGTATCTCTCAAAGATAATTCAAGTGCTTAAATTATTGCTCAAGGCTTAAAATTGCGTACCTTAGACCCGCCGGGGGTGCCCTTCTTTTATAGTTTAACTCCATCCCAATCCTACTAGAAGTCTGACTTCTATGGACTCTAATTCCGGATTTACCTTGGACTCTTCAAGAGATAAGGATAGACTCCCTGAGAGTATTACCTATATCCATCTTGCAGTCTTTCTTCATTCTAGGACTCCTGTCCCTTATCCGCTTATCCCGGGTTCCTGTATTCTCACAGATAACCTCGGCCTAGCCGAGATCATTCTGGTATCTTGTCCAGGACACGTGACATCTCGGCTGACACTTCGGTGTCACCTCGGCCACGTGTTGGTACTCAGAAAATACATCCCCACAACTGCCCCCTAGGTTCTATTACCTCGGCCATCTGAGGTGATAGAACCTACATTGGTACTCTTGCTGAACATTAGCTCAAGAACTTCCCAGCCGAGATCATTTACTTTTGGCCCGACATGCTCTCTTCGGAGAACAAGAACTCTACTGAACTCTTTCACGTGCATGAGCTGTCATGCATCACTTTCTAGTTAATTCATTTACGCGTTCTGTCTCCATTGGCTCGTGCCTGTGACGCGCTCGTAAGCCGCCTTTTATCTGTTTAAGCCGTCTGACGTCCGCGTTACCCCAGGCGCATTAAATGCTTCTGTTTTGCCGCCGTTTCAAATTTTGACAAAACTTTTGCCTCTATCTTTTGGCTCTTCACTTTTGCATTTGACTTTCTCGCTTTCTCTCTCTCTAAACTTTCCTTTCCGAAACCGCCATTGCTTCAAGCTCCAAGCTCTGCGACTGTCTTCCCTTCTCCTCTCTCTAAACTTTCGTTATTGTTTCATCCGTCGTCTGTCTTCGGCGAATTTCATTCCGGCGTCACTTTTCCTGGTAAGCAACTGTTCCCTTCGCCTTCATTTCTGTTGATATTTTTTGCTCCTATTTTTGTTTCAAAGCTTGTGTCTTATATATCAGAGAGTATTCAAGTGAATTTGACTTCTGTCCATACACTGTTCACCACTTTCTTGCACTCTTGTCACTGTTCTTGACCGTATACTCCATGTATTTTATGCTTTTGATAGCCCTACCTCTGTTCTTGATTCTGAAACTTCGTTCTTGCTTTTCTGTTTTCCAGATTTCTGTCCTCCATACTTGTTCTTTGTAGATTTAGGTTTGGGATTTGTCTGTAGGACCTATTAATTCATAGGAAAACTGAAAACTAAAGCCGAGGTTTCCATAACCCTTAAAAAACCTCTTTTTTCTTGAAATTAAATACCCTTACGCCAATATCATGGGCATGTGGAAGCACATGGTGAACACCCCAACCAAACTAGAATTTTTTAGGCAGGAGTTCTTTATTCCCGACGATGTCCATCTGAGACTTGCCGGGGATGATGACTCCATTATGCCCACTGACAACTCAATGCCCTTTCCCATAGTAGCTTTTGCTGAGTGTGGGCTTCGGCTGCCACTCGCTACCCTTTTTCGTGAGGTTCTTCACTTCTATAAGTTGAACCCTATGCAGCTTACCATTAACTCTTATAGAGTGATTAATGGTATCATAGCCCTGGCTAGGCGTGAGAATGTTAGGATTACCCTGGCCGATATCCAGTTTTGTTATACCATGTGCGCCCTGGACTTAAAAGACAAAGGCTTTGTCTACTACCTCAAGCCGAGGTCCACTGAATTCAAAATTATAGCCGACCTCCCAGACTCCAACAAGGGGGCTGGAGACGACTACCTGATTGCCTCTGGAAACTAGGAGTTTTCCCCAGACGACGATGTCCGCTTATACCCTCTTCCTCGAACTGTTAAGGAGGGCAAGGGTAAGAGCCCACTATCAATCACTTGTTTTCTTTTTAAGTTTTCAAAACTTTGTCTGTTTCTAACACTTGTCTTCTATTGCAGATCTTCATCAGCCACCGAAAAATTTTCGCCAATTTTACGCCTCCAGTGAGGACTTAAAAAGGCTTCTGGATCTCCCAGTTTCCAAAAAGAAAGCTCCGCTGTTGTTAAATTTCATCCCAACGTACAAGTCCACTTTGCCCGACGTCCCCAAACGAAGGAAGAAAAGCCACTCTCCATCTTCTGTCACAATCCAGACTACGTCCTCATTAAGAACAGACTAAGGATCCACGTCTGACCCAGCGGATTTGCCATCCACTTCGGCACCATACTTGATCCCTATTCCTGAACGAAAACGTCGGCGACGACTTGTCAAAACTGCTGAGATGGTTCGCCGAAAGCCCGTGGCTCAAGATCTCCTGGCCGACCTTCCAACCGACGTCGATGCTCAGCCGACGTCCACCATGCCCCCACCAAAGCCAAAAAAGACCAAGAAAGCTCAGCCGAAGGCCACGGCCGTCCAAGTTAAGACTGAAGACACACTGCCAATTTCGCAATTGGCTGGGAGCCAGAAGATTGCTCCTGTTCCTGAGAAAAGATCTGCTGAAGCACAGCCATCTCCTTCCTCAAAGTCAAAGAAACCGAGGTTGTCCTTTGGCTCAACCTCTAAGTCGAAAAAACCCTTGGTCCCTTGGGAGCCAAAAATCACTCTGGAGGACAAGCCAGTCTTTGAGAGTGACAGCGCCGAGGATATTAATATCGGCGTTGCACTCAGTACTGCCCTCCTGCTCCCGGGTGATCTTGAGCGGAACGCTGAGGTCAGTGAGTATGAGAACTACTGTCTCATGCTTCAACATTCTGTTCAGGTAAATGTTCCTACTTGGAACTTGTTACTTCCTTTCTGTTTCTTACTTAGAATATTTTCTAACACTATTTTTTGCCTTCAGGCCATCCAGCATGCCCACTCCTTTTCTATGCAGTCGTTTGAAAACCGGCAGAGGCTTACCGACGCCAAGAGGGAGGTCACTGCCCTTAAAAAGTCCCATAAAGGACTTGAAACAAAGATGAAGAAATTGGAAGATCAAGCCGAGGCTGCTGTAAAAGCCCAAACTTCTGCCGAGGAGAAGGTCGGCGCTACTGAGGCTATAAACAAAGTTCTTCAAGCCCAGTTGAAGGAAGCTGAGGACAGAAGGGCCCAGGCCGAGAAGGAGCTTCAAGAAGCCCTGGCCACGAAAAAGGCCGAAATTGAAGAGGCTGATGAAAAGGCATATGCTCAAGGCATGGCCGATGTCGCTGAGAACTATAAGCTTCAAGTCAGGCAGGCGTGCAACAGGGGCTTCTCCCTAGGTTGGATGTCCCTTGCCAAAAAGCTTAATGTCCCAGACGACTCCCCCCTGCGCAAGGCTGACGCTATTCCTCTGTCATTTCCACCTCTTCCACCTCCAAGTCCAACTGAAGACGAAGAGGAATCTGAATCTGAAGCCGAAGATGATGATAATGCTCTAGTAAGGAAGCCCAAAGATATCAATGAGACCAAGTCTCTTCCTCAGGATGATCAAATCCTGGATTTGACTAATGAGGAAGATGAGGAGGTTATTAAAGAGGCCACTCCTGAACAAGTATCATCTGATGTCCCCTTGGTTGAAAAAAGTCTTGATCAAACAGTGGCAGAAATTGACGCCGAGATTGCGGCAGAAAAAGATGCCGAGGTGACTCCTCCAGAATCCTCCGAGGTACCAGCCCATCAACCTGCAGAAAGAGATGCCGAGGTGGTTCCTCCAGAACCTTCCGAGGTCCTAGTCCAATCGTCTACTGATGTTTGAAAAGTTTTGAATGCCTTTTGTACTTTTTTCTTCTTTGTACTTTCTTTTGTTTTCTGAACAATGTAAGCTTCCTCTCTGTGGCCGATGCGCCTTTCTTTGTTACTTCTGAACAATTTCATTCTGGTCGGCCGTAATGCCTTCTTCGTATACCACTGCTACTGCTTTTCTCTGAATGCTTTAGTTTTCAATTTCTCCTAGTTGCTTCTGCATGGTCTTATACTTGGAATATCTTGCAAGTCTCTCATCCTTTGTAAAATTTCCTAGGGGAAAAATACCTTGGGTATGTTTACCCGAAGATTTATCTCGGCAAGAACTTTACCTGTAAATTTTTCATAAATTTCAACAAGTATGTAGCATACACAATTTTAACTGGTAAACTTTTCTCAAGTTTTAACAAGAGTCTGAATCAATAAACTTAATTTAACTTCATCTTGTAAATTGCTACAAATTTCAACAAATGGAGATAAACAATTATCTCGGCTTAACTTTAACTTGTAAATTGCTACAAATTTCAACAAGTAAAGATAAGGAATTTATCTCGGCTTAACTTCGGTTAAGCATAATTTCTGTTTAACTCCGGTTAAACTTTATCTTAAATTAACCACGGTTAAACGTCTCGGCTTAACTTCGGCTGGGCATTACTGTCTTCTATCTGCCCCCAATGTGAACCTAAGTTCCACTTGGATTCTCATTATTCAAAGAACAACATTATGCATAGTTTCATAAGTTCTGGGAAATTCTGCTAAGACTTCATTGATCATATCGGCAAAAAATCAAACAATATCTAATGATAAAAAAACTTTAAATTTCAAGTGTTCCATGGTCTAGGCAATGCTTTGCCTTCACTATCTTCAAGCCGATATGCCCCATTTCCTAACACCGAGGTAATTCTGTAGGGCCCTTCCCAGTTTGGGCCAAGCTTGCCCTCTCTGGGATCCTTCTTATTGCCGACGACTTTCCTCAAGACTAGGTCGTTGACCTGAAAATCCCTTGGATTGACCTTCTTGTTGTAAGCTTTGGCAAGCTGTTGCTGGTATGCTGCAAGCTGGATTGCAGCTTTCTCTCTTCTTTCTTCTAGTAGATCCAGGTCTCGGGCTAAGAGCACATCGTTAGTCCCGTTCTCAACTCTCTGGGTTCTGATCCCTGGGATGCCGATCTCCAATGGAATAACTGCTTCTGTGCCATAAGCCATGGCGAAGGGGGATTCCCTTGTTGATCTTCTTGGTGTAGTGCGATATGCCCAGAGCACATTGGACAATTCGTCTACCCACTTTCCTTTTGCTGCCTGCAGCCTCTTCTTTATCCCGTCCAGAATTACTTTGTTGGATGCTTCTGCTGGCCCATTACTTTGGGGAAAACTTGGTGTTGAAAAATAATTCTTTATTTTGAATTTTGCACAAAAATTCTTGATGAGTTTGTTGTCAAACTGTGTTCCGTTGTCGGCAACTATTGCTCTTGGAATCCCAAATCTGGTGATGATGTTTCTCCAGATGAAGTTCTTCACATCCACATCCACATCTCAGATTTTGGCAAGAGGCTCTGCTTCTATCCACTTTGTGAAGTAGTCTGTTGCTACCAGTAGGTACTTCCGCTGCCCAGTTGCTTGGGGCAATTGTCCAACGAGATCCATGCCCCATTGGGCAAATGGCCAAGGGCTGGAAACCGGGTTCAGGTCGGCAGCTGGCTGATGTATCAAAGGTGCAAACCTCTGGCATTGTTCACACTTCTTCACATAGGCCTCTGCATCTTTTTGCATATAAGGCCACCAATACCCCTAGGTAATGGCCCTGTGAGCTAATGATCTGCCCCCAGCGTGGCTTCCACAAACTCCTTCATGAATTTCATATAAGAAGTCTTCGACCTGAAGAGGGTGTACACACTTTAAAAGAGGCCCAGTGAAAGATCTTCTGTAGAGATGTCTTTCTGCTGTCAGAATGAATCTTGCCGACTTCAATCTGACCTTGTGTGCTTCCTTTCGTTCTTCTGGCAGCTTTCCCTCTTTCAGGAATGCAACAATTGCATCCATCCAGCTTGGTCCCATGTCCACACATAATGCTTCTTGTATTGTGTTTGGCGGCTCTATGCTCGGGCCCGATAGGTAATCGATCATTATTGTCCTTGTCTTTCCGGTTTGCATTGAACTTGCTAAATTGGCCAACGCGTCGGCGTGGCTGTTATCATCTCGGCTAACCTGAAGAAGCCGGCAGTTTTGAAACATGGCTGCCAGCCTGATGACTTCCTTTGCGTATGCCGACATCCTTTTCATCTCGGGCTGCAAACTCTCCTGTAGTTTGATTTACTATAAGTTGTGAATCACAAAAAATTATTACCTCGTCTGCCTCTGCTGCTACTGCCAGCTTAAGTCCAGCAATTAATGCTTCATACTCCGCCTCATTGTTCGAGGCTTTGAACCCCAGTCGAATGGACTGTTCCAATATCTCTCCATCGGGGGATATTAACACTACTCCTGCCGGTTTGAGCTCCCATCAACAAAAAGTTGAAAGGAGTTGCCGATGTAAATGCTGCAGGGTCTGAGTTTTTCCTTCCTTGGTTCTTTAGTCTTTGACTGGGCTTCTCCTTCCTTATTGGGACATCGTTCACCTCGGCTCAACGGAGCCCGATGTTCGATGCATTCTGGCGAGAACTCGGCCACGAAGTCGGCCAAGACTTGGCCCTTTATTGCTGTTCTCGGCCTGAACTCCAGGTCGTATTGGCCCAAAACTACGGCCCATCTTGCTATTCTTCCAGTTAAGTCTCCTTGTTGTAACAGGGATTTCAGTGGGTGTTCTGTTAGTACCATTATCTTATGAGCCTGAAAGTAATGGTTTAGCTTTTTTGAAGCCATTACCAAGGCCAGCATTAATTTCTCCAGTGGTAAATACCTTGTTTCTGCATCAGCCAAGGTTTTACTTACATAGTAAACAGCCTTCTGCTCTCCCTTCTCTTCTCGGATTATCACAGCACTTACGGCGTGCTCTGAAACTGCTAAGTATAAAAACAGTTCCTCCCCAGGTTGGGGTGTTGAGAGGACTGGAGCCGTGGTAAGATATTTCTTCAGGTTGGCCAAAGCGGCCTCACATTCCTCTGTCCATAAAAAATCCGTGGCCTTTTTCACCAGGTTGAAAAAAGGTTTACATTTGTCCAAACTTCGGCTTATGAACCTGTTTAGGGCTGCGGCCCTTCCAGTAAGCATTTGAACCTGTTTAGCTGATGTCGGACTCTGTAATTCCAGGATGGCTTTGATTTGATCTGGGCTGGCTTCAATGCCCCTTCTAGTCACTAGGTATCCCAAGAACTTACCAGATCCGACTCCAAATGCGCACTTCGAGGTGTTGAGTCGGAGCCGATATGTTTTGAGTATGTCAAAGACCTCTTTTAGGTCAGCGAGATGATCTTTTGGTTCCTTGGTCTTCACGACCATGTCATCAATGTAGACTTCTACTGTTCGGCCAATCAAGTGTTTGAACATCTTGGTTACCAGCCTTTGGTAAGTTGCTCCTGCGTTTTTCAACCCAAAAGGCATAACTCTGTAACAATACAGACCTTTTGGGGTGATAAACGCTGTCTTCTCCTCGTCTGGGGGGTACATGGCTATCTGGTGATACCCCCTATAAGCATCCAAGAAGCTCATCCTTCCATGTCCAGATGTGGCGTCTACCAACTGGTCGATCTTTGGTAGAGAGAAGCTGTCTTTGGGACAAGCTTTGTTCAAGTTTGTAAAATCTACGCAGACCCTCCACTTGCCATTCTTCTTCTTTACTACCACTGTGTTTGACAACCATGTCGGGTAATTGGCTTCTCTGATGGCCCTGGCCTCCAGTAGTCTGTTTACTTCCTCCTCCACCGCTTCGACGTGCATCAACGTCGGTCTTCTGGCCCGTTGTATTATTGGTGTGGCCGACCCGTCAACGTTGAGTCTGTGACATGTGACCTCGGGGTCAATGCCAGGCATTTCATAAGGTGTCCAGGCGAACACCTCAATATTTTTCCTCAGAAAGGCTTCCAGCTCCCTTTCCTCTTCTTCGGCTAATTCTGTGCCGAGAAGAAAGAAGCGTTCTTCATCGCCCTCCTGGACAAAGATTTTCTTCAGTGCTTCTTCACTTTTCTCGGTTGGCTCCTTGCCGACATCGTCTAGGACCTTCATGTCCTCTTTTTCAATTTCTGCCTTCTCTGGTTCCCGAATGCTGCAGGTTAATTTCATTACTGCCATGGAGCAATTTTTTGCCTGCGACTGATCTCCTCTGACTTCCTCGATCCCATGTTTTGTTGGGAACCGTAGCAGTTGATGCAATGTTGAGGGAACTGCCCCCATTGCATGCAACCACGGTCTCCCCAAGATAATGTTGTAAGGCGAGGGCGTGTCAATCACAATGAATTCTGTCTTGATCTTCTTCGTGCCAGCCTGTACCTCCAAGCTTGTTGCGCCTAATGGCCATGTCGGCGTTCCATTGAAGCCGACCATCGGGCCGTTTGATTGCTCCATGTCATCAGGGTGAAGGCCTAACTCCTTGTAACATCTGACATACATGATGTCGCAGGAGCTGCCTTGATCAATCAGGATGCGTTTCACCTGGCACTCCCTAACCTGGAGGGATACTACTAAGGCATCATTGTGCGGGTGTTGGACCATATCTAGGTCGGCTTCTGTGAAGGCTATCATCGGTTCTTGGCACTCCTCATGCCGAGGTCTTTTCAGTCCGACCTGGTTGACGTGCTGCAGGTGTTTTACCCTCTGTGTCTCCCCCCGTATGTCGTTTTCATTCACTTTTGAGTGGATCACATTAACCACCCGAGGTCCGCCTGTCTGTGGTTGCTGCGCTGGGGGAGGTGGGGCTGCTGGTGCCTGAGGCAATCGTGCCTGTTCTTCCCTTGTTTTGGCCTCATCTACAAGGTCTCTCAGATGGCCTTGCCTCACCAAGTCTTCTAAGTGTGCTTTAAGGGTTCTGCAGCCCTGAGTTGGGTGCCCCTCCTCGTTGTGGTTGTCTCCTTCAGTGTCAAGGTTGATAGGCCTGTTGCTCCCTGCGGGAGCGTCGTCCCCAACCTTTTCTTGTTGTGCGTTACTGGCCATCTATTCGTCTTTCGTTCCCACAGACGGCGCCAAATTGTGTGAGTGAGTTTCCGATCACACTGCCCTCCTTAGTGATTCAGCTGTAGAACACAGACAGAATAGATGGCACCCTGTAACCTGCACAGAAAGGAAAGGCTCCGGCGGTGGTTCTTCCACCCGGGGGCACTCCGACGATCAAGTCAGTATCTCTCAAAGATAATTCAAGTGCTTAAATTACTGCTCAAGGCTTAAAATTGCGTACCTTAGACCCGCCGGGGGTGCCCTTCTTTTATAGTTTAACTCCATCCCAGTCCTACTAGAAGTCTGACTTCTATAGACTCTAATTCCGGATTTACCTTGGACTCTTCAAGAGATAAGGATAGACTCCCTGAGAGTATTACCTATATCCATCTTGCAGTCTTTCTTCATTCTAGGACTCCTGTCCCTTATCCGCTTATCCCGGGTTCCTGTATTCTCGCAGATAACCTCGGCCTAGCCGAGATCATTCTGGTATCTTGTCCAGGACACGTGACATCTCGGCTGACACTTCGGTGTCACCTCGGCCACGTGGTGGTACTCAGAAAATATATCCCCACAGGTTACAATCATCTTATTTGGGTCATATCACCTCTCTACCACATCACTTCAAATTCAATCTATATTTTACTCTTTTTTTTTTTTTGTTGTAAAAAGTCAAAAAGTAAACTAATTTAACACTTCCTAAACAACCCTTAAATTTTTTGTGTTTGGTAAATAATTGAACAATAAAGATTGAGAGCTGGAAAAATTCAAGGCTCAATTGGCCCGAAATTGAAAACGACGTCGTTTTTAAATTTTTTTTTTTGCCCTTTCCTTTACTCTCTTTCTCGTGTTGTTTGTTGTTTCTATCTTTAGAAAGAAGAGGACACAGAGCTTCACTCTCTCTCATTCTTCGTTTGGAATCTTTATGACCAAAATCAACACACAGCTTCCTCAAGATCACCATCACCATCACAGACAAACAACAAACAACATCACAAATCCAAGATCACCATCACCTCAAGATCCAAAATCAATTCCTCAAGATCACCCTCACAGATCCAAAATCCATCACAGATCCAAAATCACCATCTCTCTCTCTCTCTTTTTCTTTTTCTTTTTTTCTGGGTCTTCATTACAGAGAAATGGTTTTTTTTTTTTTTTTTGGTTCATAAAGTTCTGCAAGTGGTTTTTTTTTGTGAGATTTTTTTTAGTTTTTGATTTAGATTTAGATTTAGATTTTCATGTGGGTTTGTTGATTTAGATTTTAATTTTGATTTTCATGTGAGTTTGTTGATTTGTCTGTTGTTGGGTTTGTTATTTTTTTTTATTTTGATTTTGATTCTGATTTTGATTCCTTTGTTTCTGGGTTTTTAGAGCACTGTTGCTGGGTTTGTTATTTTTTTTCTTTTTTGAGTTTTTGTTTTTGTTTCAGAGGAAGACTGAGATTCTAGCAAATGATCATTTTCTTCTAGCAAACATATTGATCATTTTCAGAAAAACCAGAATAAAGCACACACATTGATCATTTGGCGAATATTCTAGCAAACATATTGATCATTTTCTTCTTCTCCTCTGAAACACATTCTACTAATGAATCGACAAGTTCTTCTTCTGGATTTAAATAAAAAAAAAAAAAAAAAATTCAAAACGACGTCGTTTTGGATTTTGAGCCAATTCGAACCACCTATTTTCGAGCTACCAAACGGAATTGATAATTGAATTACCACATTCCTTCAAATTTAACCCATATTTTACTCTTTTTTTTCTTGTAAAAAGTCAAAAAGTATACTAATTTAACACTTCCTAAACAGCCCTTAAAATTTTTGTGTTTGGTAAGATAATTGAATTTTTTTTGTAGTTAGATGTGATGTTTGTGAGAAAAAAAATGAAATGATTATAGATTTGATATAACATTTTGTCTTATTGGCTATTTTTGATATGACATTTTGTCTTATTGACTATTTTAATGTATTTTGTCTTTTTGTGAATTTTAGTCAAAAAATAGTAGGGGTGCAACTCGGGCGGGTTCGGTCGGGTTGGGAGGTTGTCCAAGCTCAGCCCAAGTTGTGTTGAGACTTGTCCAAGATCGAATTGTAACCCGAGGTTGTTTGCCCAAGCCCGACCCGAGTTAAACCCGAATTTCCCGAGTTGCCCGAATTGTAAATGAATTTCAGTTTTTTTTTTCTTAGCTACATTATTAAATTATTAAAATTTGACTCTATTTACAATTTAAAAAAGAAAAGAAAAGAAAATCATTAATACCATCAAAACAAATAATTTATATAATGTAAAAGAGATGCCACTATAGTAATCCTTACAATTTATGAGTCAACATAAAAAGAAAAAAAAGTAAGATTTTATGTTATTTATATATATAATATATATTAAATATGATTTAATAATATAAATTACTTTAATATCATGTAATGGCTAATAATATATATATATTTAATATTTTTATATATCTATATATGTATAATTCGGGTTTCAGGTTGTTCGGGTTGCTTGACGTCTTTGCCCAAGCCCGCCCAAATTTAATTCGGGCTTCTAAATTTTTGCCCAAACCCGTACCGAATTTGAAAATATTTTGTCCAAGCCTTAAAAAAATTCGAACTGGGCTCGGGTTGAGCTCATCTAAGTTGCACCCCTAAAAAATAGCCCAAACCCAACTTGCCACTTAGGCTATGTTTGGGAATTAAGTATTTTAAAGTCAAAAAGTCACTATAAGTTGTTACATCATTCTCTCTACTTTTCTGCACATCTTTTCATAAAAAGTCAAAAAATTATTAAAATAACATGCTCTCAAACGAGGCCTAAATATATATTTTAGTAAAAAAAGATAATATCATTTTTTATTTACATAACTAACAAATTACTGATTAAAAATGGTTTATCTGTTATGTAAATAAAATTGGGATAAACTCCAGTAGAATTTTTAAAAAGTAATTATATATTTATGAAATTTAAATTTTTTTTTATAATTTTAATAATTTTTAAGTATATCTAGATTAAGTGTATCAATCAAGTAAAAAAATTTAAAAAATCATTAAAAGTAAAAAAAATACCAATTAAAAACTCATTTAAAAATAAAAAAAAATCCAAACCAAATAGATATTAATCACAAATTGCAAAATATTATCATATATATAAAAATATATATCATAATAAATAATCAATAAAATAATACAAATATTTATATGAGTAAATTTCATTTTCTCTTTTTATATTTAGTTATTTTTTCACTTTTAATCTTTAAAATTTATGTTCTTCACTATGGCTTTTATGTTTTAGGTTTTTCTCAACTTGTTTCAAAAGTTAATTTATGTTCAAAATTAAATAAAAAATGTCATGTTAACAGCCACCCGGTATATAATAATACTTTATTATATATAACTCATATGTCTAACATAAATCCAAACCTCGAATTAATAATATATTTTTACATGGGAAATAGTTGCACAGTTTTGACAGTAATTTTTTTTTACGATCATGCTACGTAGCTCGAATTCCGTGACTCGAAACGCGGCTTGACACCAAAACGACGTCGTTTTGGTGTCGAATTTGTTTTTTTTTTTTTTTTTGCCTGGTTTTTGTTGCAGATCGGGAGAGGGAAGAAGGGAGAAGAAGAGGAGGGGGAGGGGAGGGGAGGGGAGGGGAGGGGGCCTAAAAAATGGAGGAGGAGGGGGCGGAGGCGGGCTGGATGGCGGTGACGAACTGGACAGGAGGGGGCTGCGCGGTGGTGCTGCGCGACGAGGTTCGACGGTCGGTGATGGGTGGAGGCTGGACAGACGACGGCGTGACGAGGTTCGACGGTCGGTGATGGTGGCGGCGAGCTCGACAGCCCAAATCACGGTGATGGTCGGCGAGCTCTTTCCCTCTTCTCTCTTTCTCTCCCTCTCCCTCTTCTTCTCTCGAGCCACTATTCGAGCCAGCTCTCTCGAGCTCTCGATCATTTTTCTTTTTTTTATTTATAAAATCATGAAAAATTATAACATTTTAATTATTAAAGTGTATAAATTTTATCATTGATCTGTAATTTTTTTATTGTCACCTTTTTGTTGTTATTTTTCTTTTTATATTATGTGACATTTTTTATCTAATTTTAACAGAAATTAGTTTTTACAATAAATTATGAAAAACTTAAATATGAAAGGTCAAAGTAAAAAAAAAAAAAAAAAAAAAAACTTTAAGAACAAAAATGAATGCCCTAACATAAATATATATAGAACATTGTTATTCAAAACAAAAAATTAGATCCGATTTTCAAACTCAGACAATCAATTAGAATATTAAAGGTAAAATTTTCAATCATATTTTCTCTAATCATCAACCAATCATATCACTTACATCTAAAAAGTGAACTTATATATCATCAACTAATCATATCACTTACACATTATTAAATAAAAAAATAAATTTAAAAAGTTGACTTATATGATATATATAATTGTACAGAGAGAAAGTACCTAAAAAGAAAAAAAAAAAAAGGTTTTGAGCTTGGAGGAGAGAGAAGAAACCAACAAAAGAGGAGAGAGCTTGAGCTTCAAGAATTTGCCTACTCTCCCAATACATCTATCTATCTATCTATCTATCTCACACCAAAATCCCAAATGCTTTCTCTCTCCTAAAATCATCAACAACGACAACAGCAACAATGTCCTCTTGGCTATCAATCTCTCTCCCCAACCCCTTCAAATCCGACGATCAAAACCCCTCTCCTCCATCCCAACCCTCTACGCCTTCCTCAGGCGATCACAGCCCCACCGTCGGCGTCAAAGAGGACCTCTCCGTCCTCGGCCAGATCATCGGCCGCCAACTCCGCGGCGTTGCCGCCTTCCTCGCCCCTCCTCCGCCTCCTCAACCACCGCCCGATTCCTCTTCTCAGACACTCGTTGGCATAAGGAACGATCTAGTCGAGATCGGCGGTAGCTTCAAGTCCTCTCTCTCTCTACTCTCCTCCAACAAAGCCGTCTCTGAGATCTCTCGATTGGCCTCCAATTTGTTGCAGTTTGAGACCATCCAAGCCAATGAGGTTGAAGGAGATGATGAGGATGAGGACGAGGACGAGGACGAGGACGATGAAGACGATGGCTCTGAAGTGGCTGGGGTTACAGATGAAGTTCTCCACTTCGTTCAGGAGATTTCGTCAAGGTCAGAGTTTTGGACCGACTTTCCGCTCTCACTAGATAATGGTAATCCATCTTGTTCTATTCTTCAATTGAATTCAATTCCTGTTAGCATTTAACTTTGAATTATTGCAATTAATGTTTCTGAAATAACTTAAGTTAGAATTTTTGTAATTTATTAGTTTTAATTTTATGTGCTAATGACAATTGGATTGCTGATTGTTAGTATAATAACTAGTACCAAGTTGGGGCATTTTTATTTGGTGTAGAGGAGATTGTTGTGTAGCTGGTTAATTTGATTTTATGAAAATTAGGTTTTCTAGAATCTTAAGAAGTTTTGAAAGTTGTTTTTGCTTATTAGTGGAAATTATGTAGAAACTGTATTGGTGATGTTCCATTGAAAATGCCATACTTGTGTAGATTATATGATGTCCACATGCTATGCATTTGTTGGTTTTTTAATGCATCCATTCATTGTTTATTATCTGTCTGAAACTTTACTATGATGTTGGTCATGTGTCCATTTCTTGATGCTGTTGAGCTTTCTTCACCGGATTTGGATAGATTGTATTTGTTGGTAGCAGCCAAAATTGAAGGATTACTTGATAATTTGACCAATTTAGCTGGGTTTTCTGTCATTGAGATGTGAATTAAAACTTGATAGAAGTGGATTTTGCTGCTGAATCCTTTACTGCACAATGGGAAATTAGAAGTTATAATGGCATTCTTGTGGAGTAACCGTGCAAATACTGCTCTGCTTGAGGAGTCTCTTGAAGCTAAAACCAATTCTACTTTGTTTAAAGAACTGGGTTTGGAAGTTTATTTTAGATTTCTTATTGTTAGGAAAAATGTGTTTCTCCTTAGTCATTTTTATGTTGGAAATTTCATTCATATGTTTTAGCCTGTAATTTAGGCATTGACTTGATCTCATGCGCATTCCGGGTTCTAACATTTTTGTGAGACAAGTAAAGCTATATTCAGAATGAAGATTCACTCTGAAGAATACATCACATTGAATATCTTCAGAGGAGTTAATCTTATAGGCATATCACTCGTATATATGCATTTACACACAGGTTGGGTGTTATGATATACATCATGGGGTTTCATGGTTTTGGTTTTAATTTGAAGACCTTAGTTAATTGAGTCTTTGTTAGGTTTTATTAATTGTTGGTGTTTTTTTTACTTTAGTCACCCTGAATGATTGGAATTCATAATAGTAAATCAGCGTAGAAACAGCGCTTCATGCGGTCAAACGTATGAGGAGCTTGTTTGTACAAAAGTGTTACCACACTTATCTTAACTTCTGGTATTGTGATCGTTCAAATGCATGACGGGTTTGTACGAATGCACGCAACACTGTTTTGATTTTCAAGACATATTAAAAAATTTCAATGCTCACATGCATTTGACTTCATGGGACAAGATTTTCTTTCTCACTCGGCTTAGGTTTCCTAGGTATATCTATAAACTGTGGTTTTGTGACTTCTCTGGGGGATGCATGATGTTAGAGAGACAGTTTGATCACATTAACTTGTTAGGAATGGTCTACATTGAATGTGGGTGAGAGAATTGATTAGGTTCTTGGTTGAATCACTGCACAACAGTATATCATTGCACAACCATTGCTGGGATAAGCACACAGTGTTATCTGTGGATCATATAGCAAGGAGGCTAGATTGTGATGGACCAGTTGTGGAACAAATTGGAAGTTCAAGGAAAGATTGACAACAAACAGAGAAGATTGGGAACAACTGGGATTGCTCATGGTGATTTGAGCAAGTAGGATCTTATAACTTATAACTTGATTTGTTTAGTTGTGGATTAGCATTACAAAGTGGGTTTCTTATGTGCGTGATTGTTTGGTTGGATGATTTTCATTGAGTATTCAAAATCATCAACATAATCAGTGTTCCTTGAGATAAATGTGATTTTATTTCTAAAAGAACTCGCTACACTTGTACTTGTGTGCCATGGAAACCTTATTATATTCAGGCCTAGAAATTTTTTTAAGAATGCTTGAGGGTCATTAAAGTAGGGTATTTGAACAGCCTTCCCGTATAGTGCTTGGAGTTTATAGGTAACTCTGCACTGCAATCTAGTAAGCTTTCTCTTAGTTTGCGTCCTTTTGAGCATGCTATCTAGAGGGCATTTCTCTGTAGTAACCAATAAGTTTTATCTGGCTCTTGGAGAATTCTTTCCAAAATTCTTGTCAATACCTCCTTTTTCAAGCTGTTCCACTGGCAGTCCAACCAAAGTGGCTTCATGGGGTTCATCATCATGATAAAAGAGATGCCATACTAAGAAGTGAAAGCAAGAAAAACAGGTTTAAGCTTCAATATCAACCCAAAGGAAGCTTTTGATATGGCAAGTTGGGAATTTACTTCACTTGAATATTACGGAAATGATTTTCCACAATGCTGGATCAATAGAAATTATGGCCACCTTTGTTCAATGGTTTGCAATAATATAAAACTAGTTAAAGCACGCCTTGGTGGTTTTCCTTCTTTACCGTCCCAAATGGTACACCATGCCTAAGTGACCTTTTTGCTGGTTCTTTTTTATTGACTTGTTAAATTAGGCTGTTTCAATGAATTATAGGCAAGGCAACTATGTCATTCATGGTAGCAAGTGGCTGAGGGTAGGAATATGTTATAACATAATCCTTGATCTTGGCATCGGTACACATTACACTGTATGCATCTTCTATTGATCTGCATTCAGGCACTCATTCTTGGGAAGGTTTATACGTCCATGATACCTAGCCTAAGTATTCTTCAATTCTAAACTTGTTCTTAAACATTAAAGTTCAGATATAAGACTAAAAAATGTCTTACACATCCACAACTTTATCAAGATCTTTTTGAACTTGTTGACACCAAAAAAATTTAAAATTCTTTGTTGATAGAGGCTCGGACACATTCAGAAGAGGGCCAAGAATAAAGGAAGTAAAGTTAGTGGCCTAAGAAAGAGGAATGGGGAGGCAATACATGGCAGTAGCAGAAGGAAAAAAAAAGGGAGTTAAGGCAGTTGTAGCAGTTGCAATTCATGGGCAACTAGGAGCATGGCAATTGGGCACGTGGCAGCACAACATGGCCATTAAAAGTCATATAAAAGGTAGAAGTTCAAAGAGAAAAAGGGCTCTTCAACAAAATTCACAACCCATGTGGAATTAGGAGTAGCATAACTTAATTAGGAGTAGCTCTTGTACTTAGGAATAGTTTGTTTGTAATTCAGTCTTTGTAGCCAAGTTTACCTCTGTCGATTGTTGTGCATTTTGAACTTGTAATTTAATTCTTGTAATTAAGTGGCAAGTTTACATGTTCTTCAATCAAATTTTAGTTTATTTACACTTGTTTCTTCACATTACAACCTCTAAAGAAGTCCTTGAAACTGTCAAGACATAGAACACCAACCACAATTGTCTGATCTGTTGTTGTTTGTGAAAATTTGGTTCCTTTGTTGAATCTCCTCCGTTGAATTGACCCAAACCAGATTTTTGCCAATATATTTTGGCACGCAAAGTGGGACCTGTCTAATTTGGAGTGATGGCTAAGAAGAAACAACACAAAGTCTTTGAAGACCCTGAGAAAAGGGTTGAAGATGGAGAAGAGTTGGATGGTGGGTTCGAAGGAGTGAAAGACAACCTAGGTGATGGCCATTTAGTGACCAGGCAGGAAATAGGTCAAGGAAATGGCTAAAATGTGGCCATAACTAGCCAATCCAGTTGCCCTCCTGCTGATTCGAGAAGGGCTCTTGTACTGCACACTTAGCAAGCAATTAGCTCCATGCTTGCACATGAGAACCAAGTGATGGTAGATGACTTGCTGGCTTTGTTTGAGAAGGCTAACATCAAGCCCAACCAATCAAGAAGGGTTGGGGAGGAGACTCAGGTAAGTAAAGCACAATTTATAACTCCTGTGCCCCTCAACAACATACAAATGTAAATGAACCTGTATCATTTTATAGACCTTGCACACTCCAAGAAAGATATGATGAGGGAATGACTGTAAATCCTATGTTTGAGAGGGAATACCTAGCAAACCCAGTATTTAATTACAACTTAAATGATATGAGAATGAGACATGGGGGTCAACCAAGGCCACAAATGTATGGTACTCATGCATTTGATGGGTTTGTAGCAGGTTATCATGCTATGGCAGAACAAAGAAATAGGCCAATCAGTCAAGTAAGACCTTAGAATATGCAGGATCATGCCATACAACAACCATACTATGAACCCAAGGCCTAGAGGGCCTGTCTCCCTTTTTCCTTACTTCCAACCAGAAGTCCAAGCAGGGGGACAACAACAACAATACTTTGACCCTCAGATTAATAATAGGCAGCAAATAATGAACTTGATTCAAAAAATGTATGGCCCAGGCTTGAGGAGGCCAAACAGACCTATGTTCAGGAGTCCATATCATCCAGATGTGGATAATATATATGCCTCTCCCAAGGAATTTTTGGGTGCCTGAATTTTCCTTGTTTACAAGAGAAGAGAGGCAGTCCACCATTAAACATATAGGGAGATTTGTGTTGCAGTGCGGAGAAGTAGGACAAAATGATCTTTTCAAAATGAAATTATTCCCTAATTCATTGTCTAAGACTGCAGTCACTTGGTTCATCAACTTGCCAGAAAATTTTGTGCATACTTGGCAAGAGATGAACAGTCAATTTCATGCTCAATTCTTTACAACTGAGCCTGAAGTTACCTTAGTAGATCTGTCGAAATTCAAACAGAAGCAAGGAGAGACTGCAGAACAATATATTGACAGGTGTAAGAGTTCAAAAAATAGATGTTATGCATACATTCCTAAGATAAAAGTTGTAAGATTAGTTCAAAATGGTTTAGATTTTGAGCTGAGAAAGAAATTTGAAGGAATGATGTTTAGAGATTTATATGAATTGTCTTCTAGGGCAACCAGTTATGAGTCAATCCTTAGGGAAGAACAACAAAGAAAGGCAACTTCATTTGGTACTTATTACCAAGAAGTTGGTTGTGATTTTGATATAGACATTGATGTAGCACAAATTATTGGCAAGAAACCTATGGTATGTGAGACTTTAAAAAAGGTAGAAAAACCTGTGGACATGCCATCAACACAGCCAGCAAAAAGGAATGTGACTACATCTAGTAGACAGTATTCATTTGATTTATCACAAGCAGATGCTTTGTTTGATGAGTTAATGGCCAATAAATTTTTAACTTTAACTCCTGGCCATAATATCCTTAAAGAGAGAGAGAGAGAGAGATAGAATTGGAAAAGAATATTGCAAATGACATAATTCTTTTAGACATTCTACTAACAAGTATGTTACATTTCGAAATTGTGTACAGGATTTGATTCAAAAAGGACTATTGAAGTATGTTGAGAAAAACAAAGGTGTGATGGTAGTTGACAGTGATCCTTTTCCAGAGGTGGTAGGTATTAATATGGTGGCAACTGGCCTCCAATTGATTGACCAGAAAAAGGGAAAGAATCCTAGAGTTCTCCTAGTAGAATTGGAGAGATTGCACAAAGAAAGAATGGAAAAGGCTGCCAAAGAAGTAAGAGGGAAAAAAGTTCAAGAGGAGCCTGAAGAAAGGTTCATCTGCTTCAGATGTGGTACTGAAAAAGAAAAAGCCAAGGCCATTGTGATAGATGGACTTCAAAAGATTGGAAGGAAGGCCTTAGGTTCAATACTATGGGAAGTGGTGATCTACAGATATTTGATAACAATTGTTTGTTTTATGATGGGTCAGATCCAGGAATAGTTGGCCCTGTAGTGAATTATGGGGAGGATGATGCTCCATTTTTGTTTCAAGGAGCTCCTGTCCATCCATGTTTTGGTGGATCAAGTAATATTAGAGCTATGCTAAAACAATAGAGAGGTTCTAAACCATAGGGAACTCCAAAGGTATTGACAAGGCCATACAATGGCCAGCAACAACATTTTGTGAAGCCTCATAATGGCCAACAACAGATTGGAAGGCCATACGGGGGACAACAACAGTTTGTGAGGCCATTTTGGGGGTCTCAACAGCAGTATCATGGTCCAAGAGTGAGGCCAGATATGCAACAAGTCCAACCAAGAATGGTGAAGCCTCCAGTGCCACCTAATTTAGAATGGCAAGGGAGAGTTCACCCAAAATTTCCTATGGGTGGCTGGAGACCTATGGGAGAGACAAGGACTCAAAAAAGAAGAAAACAAAGGAAGTTCCATGCTATGATGTCCAGAGCTGCAGGAGATAAAAGAATTGGAAGGCAAGATTTAGTGTGGACTAGAGATGGTTTGATTCCTGCTTCTTCAGTTAGGGAAATGAAGGGGTCAACTTCAACTTCTAGAGCTCATCTAGTGCAGCCAATTCAGATTTTAAAGAGGAAAATGGAACCAGAAAAAGCAGTTGACAAGCCTGCTGAGAAACTTTCTAAAAAATGATCGCAGAGGGTTGCGGCTAGTTTTCCATTGGTGCCAGGTTAGCTTGGCCCTTTTGAGCAACAGAGTTTCTGTCTGAGCAATGGGGAAATAGGGGGCCACCTCACCAGGAATAGTATTATGGATAAAGGTTGGTCCTAATTCCCCTTTAGCAGAGGAGTCCCCATGATTTATGCAGCTATCAAATTTGTGAGCTTGAATCTTCTCCCTAATCTCAGGGGGAAAACGAAGCACTGGTTGAGATTCCGGAGTCTCTGGTTGTTTGGCTTTCGATTTCTTGGGTGCCATTGTTAGGGTTTGTTTTGCAGAAATTGAAAGGATGCAAGAGATGGTGCAAGAAATGGAAAGGCAAGAATAGAGCTTAGATTCAAATTCTCAAGTTTATATTGTGTGGGTATCTCCGCATTGGGCTACGCTAGTTTTTGGGCTAAGGCCTAATTATTTTGATAAATGGATCATATTAATATTAAGTGGAGTCATATTAATATTGAAAGTCCATCTTTAAAAAAAAAAAAATAATAATAAAATAGTATTCATTCAAGACAAAACCAGTTTTATCCTGAATGAGGGGGGCATTGTTGACACCAAAAAAATTTAAAATTCTCTGTCGACAGAGGCTCGAACACGTTCAGAAGAGGGCTAAGAATAAAGCAAGTAAAGTTAGTGGCCTAAGAAAGAGGAATGAGGAGGCAATACATGGCAGTAGCAGTAAAAAAAAAAAAAAAAAGAAAAAAAAAAAGAAGGGAGTTCGGAGGCAGTTGCAGTTCATGGGCAATTATTGGAGCATGGCAAATGGGCACATGGCGGCACAACATGGCCATTGAAAGTCATATAAAAGGTGGAAGTTCAAAGAGAAAAAGGGCTCTTCAACAAAATTCACAACCCATGTGGAATTGGGAGTAGCATAACTTAATTAGGAGTAGCTCTTGTACTTAGGAATAGTTTGCTTGTAATTCAGTCTTTGTAGCCAAGTTTGCCTCTGTTGATTGTTGTGCATTTTGAACTTGTAATTTAATTCTTGTAATTAAGTGGCAAGTTTACTTGTTCTTCAATCAAATTTCAGTTTATTTACACTTGTTTCTTCACATTACAACCTCCAAAGAAGTCCTTGAAACTATCAAGGCATAGAATACCAACCATAATTGTCTGATCTGTTGTTGTTTGTGAAAATTTGATCTCTCTGTCGAATCTCCTCTGTCAATTTGACCCAAATCAGATTTTTGCTAACAGAACTACTTTACAAATATATAGTTGCCTAATTCTAAAACATTAGTGTTTGTTTTAGAAACTATATCATGTCAAATTCCAGGAGAATACAGAAGACGTGTTCAGAATAGAGAAGTGCAAATATGGAATTTGGTACCCTACCTCAGACACATACAAGTAGTACTTTCTTTGTAAGAATTTCACGCTTTATGAAAATTTTGGAAAATGGCTCCCTTTTTATGTATTTATTAAGCCATTTTCTAGGCAACATGCAAAACATGTTAACCTCATTGTCTCTTTAGCAACTATTCAATGATAAAGCTTTTAAACATTGCATTGCAGAGATTATCATAGATTGTTCATTCAGGATTGTGGCCTCACTTCCTTTTTCTGCTCTTATTTGGTCCAACAAATGAATATGGATTATGGTCTATAAGGCCGCATCATTTTGCTTCTAAACACTGGCTTGTTGTTTTGCAGATTTCGTTATGTCTGATGCTCAGAAAGAACATGCTTCAACTGTTGAAGATCTGGTCCCAAATTTTGCAGCTTTGAGGCATCAAACTTGCAGTTCCTTGAGTGAAGAAAAATTTTGGATGATATATTTTATTTTGTTGCTCCCAAGACTGCATGAGCATGACATCAAGCTTCTATCAACACCTGAGGCAAGATTGTCTTTACATGTCTTATAATTTATTGTTACTTGTAACTCCCTTGATGGTGAAACCTAATACAATATGAACTCTTTAGTGGAGCATCCGAATAGACACGGTAACCGTATTATGATTAATACAAACAGACATAGAATAGAATCTGAGTACGGACATTTCTGAAAAGGTGGCGTGTCAGTGTCGTGTCCTTGTTGGACAACGACACTTGTCGGACACTTTCCCAACACGTGTCCGACACTCATCCAAACATGTCCTATTTTTTTAAAAATTTTAGACTCGGACACTCTTTAGACACTTGGAGGACACACATGTCCATTGTTTGAACACACGTGTCCATTCACACATGAAACTAATTACAAGTTTAAACAAAATAACTTAGAATACGATGATAAAAGAAAAATAATGTCACTTTATAGAAATTAGTATTACATTGCATTTATTTATTGTCTTAGAATGATACATACATATATATGACATATAATAAACATATAAAATTTTATATTCTGTGCATGCCCCCCACCTGTCGTGTCCTTTATTTTTTAAAAATTGTCTTGAGGGTGTGTCCGTGCTTCTTATATAGAATCCTTATTATAGCATTAATACGCAGAATCTGTACGCCTAAAAATATGCTTAATGCTGTGTTTGGTTGGGGGATTTGAGAAGGGATTTGGAAAAGGAAAGGAAAAAAATGTGTGAAATTAAGTAAAATATAGGTATATTTTATTCATATTTCACCTTCCTTTTGCATTTCCTTTTCTAAATCTTTTCCCAAATCCCCCAACCAAACACAGAGTAAGACTTTTGCTAGGAAAACTAGTGTCCTGTTTTGGGTAACAAAGATCCATTCAGCATAGAATCCCTAGGGTTCTTTTTTGATAACCATACTATAATTTTTGGCTGTGAAATGTGCTTAAGATGAGGTAGGATCATTCACATGGCTTGCATATTTCTAGTCTCTGCATTTATTTATCTTTTTTTGGATACAAAATGTCAATTTTATTGAGGAAGAGGAAAGTGTAATAGGGGACTCTGAATAGCACGAGGAGTGTAAGAGAGATTTGCTTCATAATTTTCTGATACAAAGGATAAAACCACTTTTGCCTGATTTTTGAGAAAAAAAGTTTTGTTGTTTGATACAGAAGTCCATTCAGCGTGACATAGATTTGGTAACAATACAGTTTTTTTGCCTTGAAACATGCTTAAGAGTTAAGACAGGGCATATATGATCCTTCACATGGCTTACTACGTGTTGCTAGCCATAGAATTTATTTTTTCCCCATAATTTTGGATAAAAAACCTTCATGTTTTTTTAGGGAGAGAAAAGTAATCAAAGGGAATCCAAAAAGCATGATGAAGGGGAAAAAGAACAGTCAAGTATAGAGACCACTCCTAAGAAGCACGAACATAGACACGCGACATGACACGGATACGCAAATTTTCAAAAAATGCAAGACATGACACGTTAGGGACATGTGCAAAATATATAATTTTATAGATTTATTACATTTCATATTTTTAAATATTTAATATTTATTTTATGTCAAATATTTAATTTTATCAAATTTATCAATCTTGGATATGTTATTTTAGTAAAAAAATTAAAAATTTTAATTGTTTTTGAAAAAAATGGTCCTCCGGATGTCTCCGGGTGTCCCAACATGTCCGATTCTTTCCAATGTGTCCGGAGCATGCTAGTGTCCGACACATGTTGGATACCTGAACGTCACCTCCGGAGAGGTGTCCATGCTTCATAGGACCACTCCAATATCACATAAACTCCTGGAAGTAGTATAAGAGAGATTTGCCTTTTGATGCTTGATAGAAAGGGTAGAATCACTTTTACCTGATTTTCAAAAAATATGAAATTGGGATAAAGATTTTCTGTGGGACATCAACTTTTTAATCAGGTATCATAACCAACTGGAACATTTTTGAGACCGAAGCTGATGTGGTACGCAACTGAAACCTTGAGATTGGAATTGATCTCTGCCTGAACAAAAAGGAGCCAAAAGGGAAGCAAAGGTTATATAAATAGAGAGTGGTACTGATGGTTGGTTTAGGATCTTATGTGCCTCATTCAAATGTATGTATTTGGCCATTGCGATGCATCTTATGCAAGAAAGTTTCACAATTGCAGATTGTTGAAGCGAGACAGATACTTTTGCAGAAGCTGCACGAAAACAGGAACACACCAGTAGAGGAGACTTCCGATGACTCCCCGAACATTAATTTGTCTCAGGAGACGGCCGATAACACACAAGGACATGACAGCCCATCTCAGGGAAAGGAAGTTTTGGCCGAAAGTGCAAGTGAAGAACGAGATGTGAAAATCCACCATGAGAATACCGATCAGTGGTTAGAAGAGGAAGATGTCGATGATGCGCCTACCTCCTCTGCAGCAGATGCCCAGAAACGGCCAGAAACTGAGGATGTCTCATTCAGCGACCTCGAGGACGATGATAACGATCTCTCTGGTAGATTATCATCAAGGTTTAAGCCAGCAGGGCATGAACGGGTTGCTTCGCCCAATGGATCGAACGAATGGGTTCGGCTCAATGAAAGTTCTGGAACTCAGGACAGTGGTGGGAAAAACATGGGATCGACTTGTCGAGAAAAGGATTCAGAAGGTGAGGATTCAAACGATTGGCTGACTGTTGATGATGTTGATTCAGACAGTGTGGTGGCTGTTTGAATCAACTCTTTCCTTCAAACTGTGTTTATTAATTTTAAAACCCTATGAAAAATAAGCTTTTGTTTAAATTAAATTATGAATCCATATTAAAAAAGAAAAAAGAAAAAAGAAGTTTGAATTTGGTGTTTCTAGGTCATTTGTGCTGTGTTTTTTAGTTTAAAGTTGTACATATACTTCATTATTATTGTGTTCATAAAGAAGTGAAAGTTGTTCCAAATTGCAACTAAATGTATTTTCTTTGCTTCTTCAATATATGGTTCATTTGTAATTTTTAACCCATTTATATATATGTTTTGGAAATTCTGAATGGTGATCGCATTTAATTACTATCTTTGTCCCAAATTAGTTTTTTGGCAAGAAAAATTAGAACTAAAGAATATTGTATTCGTGTCAATTTTAATTTTAAAAAATATATATATATACATATTGGACAAATTAACAGTACTAGATGAAATCTTTTAACTAGTGATTTCTTTTTTTTCTTTTGAAGATATCAGGATGAGAATACATTTTGATTTCTTATTATATGTGCTGGATAAACAATTAGGGGGCAGAGGGACATTTGAATATTATTTGACGTCGCAAAATAGTATTACACAATTATTAGGTCAAAAATTTTAATTCAGTTAATTTGATTAATGACATAAAATATCACATCAAATGTGAGAAGAAAGAAAGAAAAAATCTCCCGAGTCTGCCTAGCTTAAGATGAGAGAAATGAAGAAATTTTTTTATTATAATACTTTTTTTTTTTAAAAATCTCTTCAAGAAGTGAAAGAGATGACTTCTTTTCATTTTTACTTTTCTTACTCGCATAACGGACTTTCTTTTTTTCTTCACCCGCCTTTTTCCTTTCTCTTCTCTCTTAAATTGGACAATTATCCAAACAGGGGAAAGTGTTTTCCACTATAGTTTTTTTTTTCCCTTCTCCTTATCTACCAGTTTCCAAACAGACTGTCAAAACCTCAATGACTGTACTAAGAACCCGCAATGAAAGATTTGAGTGGAGTTTTGTACGAGGAAAGGAAAATAAAAAGTGAAACCTCAAATCTTTTCCTGTTGGATCATTCACTTTTCCCTCCACAAATCCTTCCTCAAATCTTTAATCCAAACACAACATTCATTTCACATATTGATAAGGAGAATATCCTTAGCTGATTGATATCAAATATCTTCATACCCAATTACCAGTCAAACAACAAGAAAAATCCGTATTTGTCCCGATGTTCTCAAAAATGATGGTCTCATCCCAAGGGGGAGGATTCTTTCTTAACCTGGTATAAAGAATAGCAGCATCAGCAGATAACTGGTGATAATAATCACGGATATAATGATGAGAGAAATGAAGAAATTTTTTTATTATAATACTTTTTTTTTTAAAAAATCTCTTCAAGAAGTGAAAGAGATGACTTCTTTTCATTTTTACTTTTCTTACTCGCATAACGGACTTTCTTTTTTTCTTCACCCGCCTTTTCCCTTTCTCTTCTCTCTTAAATTGGACAATTATCCAAACAGGGGAAAGTGTTTTCCACTATAGTTTTTTTTTTCCCTTCTCCTTATCTACCAGTTTCCAAACAGACTGTCAAAACCTCAATGACTGTACTAAGAACCCGCAATGAAAGATTTGAGTGGAGTTTTGTACGAGGAAAGGAAAATAAAAAGTGAAACCTCAAATCTTTTCCTGTTGGATCATTCACTTTTCCCTCCACAAATCCTTCCTCAAATCTTTAATCCAAACACAACATTCATTTCACATATTGGAGATCAATTACCAGTTGTTCTTCATCCAAACACACCTTAAAACAGAAAAAAAAGGTTAACTATTGCAACTGCATATAAGCCATGATTTCCTTTTCTGTACATGGATTCTTCTTCTGTTGTATATTTCACAAAATCTCAAGGTTCCAAAGAAAATCAAATAGATGATAACAAGGCCAAAACTAATGGAATTTGACAAAGATTATGCTGTAATGAATGGAGCACCACCCAGATGCACAGTGAGAGTAATTTCTTACAACTAAAAGTTTGCATCTCACCTAGAGTTATGTTTGATCATGCCAAGGCGGGGCTCCTTCACGAGTAACAGGTTCGATATTGTTGACTGGAATGACTGAAGCTGACTGCTCGGTAGATCTGGAAGACAGGGAAGGAGAGGTAATAGCACAATAGTAGGCCGGATTACCATGTAAAGAGTCTGAAGTAGTTCTGGAAGACGGGGGGGTAATAGCACGACACTGGGCCGGACTACCATGTCGAGAGACTGAAGCAGCCAACTGCCCAGTAGATCTAGAAGGTGGGGCAACAGGGCCAAACGGACTGGAGTTCGGAAATGTACTGCGGTTTGCACGATGGTCGGCAATGACAGTGTCTTTCCTCAGTTCATTATGCATCTCTTTGAGCTCTAGTTGCTGGGTACGCACCAATGTTTCTTTACTAAGGTCAACATGAAGAGACTGAGCTACGCATAAAATAAAATAAAATAATGAAAATCTAATACTAATTCAACATGAAAAAACCAAGCAATATATAATTTAAACATCATTGAACATACAAAATACTATTTCATCAATCATAAATCATAAACAAAAATGTCAAACGTGTTTGAGTTCAGTAATGAATAGATCATCCATAAAAATACATAAATCCTTATTATTTTGTTTTAATACTATAGTGTTAACATTTATCAAAGGTTTATTCCAAAAATTCCACAGGACCTACGCAAATAGAAGTAGAGAATACAAACAGTAGAAATTGTCATTCTTCCTATAAATAATTGCTTTAGAATCTAGAAAGCTTGGATAATTCTAAATCATCTCACTGACTCTCCCCTACTATAGAGCGAGTGCCCATTATTATAGAGAAGGAAGCATTTATAGTGATCAGTTCTCGTCTGTCAGACTGTCACACACAATAGCACTACATTCAACCAAACCTTCCGGTTATTATAGACCAATGCTTGAAAGGAGATACAAACCTGGCAGTCGACAATTTTTTTTTGATCCCATCATTCTCTGTTTCAAGCTGTTTAATCCTTCCTTCCTTGATCAACTTCTCTTGTCCTAGTTGCTCCACTGTTACTTTCAATTGCCTGATCTCATTCTTTTGAGCCAGGATATCTATAGCATAGCATTTCAATTTGTCATCTGATATTTTCGTAGCAGATTCTTCAGTGTTCAGCCTTTCAGCAAGATCATTCTTCTCTTCTTCTCAAGGTTCTGAAAAGTACTTGCAGTCACCGTAACAGTGGTGGTGGCGTGGTTGCGGTTGCGGAGTGTAAAGGCTGTAGCGTAACGGTTGCACTAACCGAAATCATGATTTTTTTTTTATTTTTCGCGCAATTTGAAAAAAACTTACTAATACGCATATTTTTTTCATAATCATATTTATTGGGTTTAAAAATAAATATTGATCAATTTTTGTAAATTTTTAAGTATGATCCAATATATTTCATATTTTAAAATCACTATAAACTGAGTCTTTTATATTTTATTTTAATAATTAATGACTTTATATGTCATAAATACATATTATGCTTGTGGCAAAAAAAAAAAATTTATTGGACTTAGATGTATAAAATTATTTTTTTAATTATTATACTTGTGGAAGCATATGCAAAATTTTAACTTGAATAGTTTTAAAAAATAAATTATATATGCTAATGTAATCATATAAAAATTAAAAAATAAATTATAAATAATTTTTTTTTTTTTTTGGTTTGGATCACTTGACTATTTATTCTCTTTTTGGATAACTTGTAAATAAAAATAAAATAAACTAATCAAAAAAAATTGATATGTATAAAATATATATTAATATATAATTATAGGTGTTATGTTTTATAGATATTTTACAAAAAATTAATCACTAACTATTATATATGAGAAAAACAATGACAAAAGTAAGAGCCTAAACAATTACAAAATAAGAGCCTAAATATATATATATATATTTTAATCAAGTCAAATAGATAATGACCACACTTACTATTATTATTATTATTATTATTATTATTATTATTATTATTATTATTATTTTCAAACAATATATAGATAGACACACATAAACAAAATGGTTGAGTGATAGCAGCTGAATAGCATAGGTCTTACAGTTTCAGCTAATCAATAACATATTCTTTATCTTCCTTATTCTTTCTTTCTATCTCTTATTCCTCCATCTTTCCTCTTACCCTCATTTTCAGCTTTCTATTTAAATTTTTTTTTTTCAAAAGAAGCAGTTCAGAATCGTTACGTAACAGGCCGTTACAGCACCGTTACGACCGCTGCGGTAGCCAATACGGTCGACACATCTGTGAATCTCAATTACACCGCAAAAACGGCCATAATGGGTAATAGTAACCACCACAACCGTTACGTAACAGCGTTACGTAGCGGTTGCGGCCGCTTTTCATTCATAAAAAAAATCTCAATAAAGGTATAAATGAAGCAAACAAAAGAGGACTTCATACAAACAAGTGCAAAAGGAAAGACAGCAGGGTGAATTTAAAGAAAAATAAACCTTTTACAAATTATCATCAAAAGTGCAGGTTTATGTTTTTGAGTGGTTACTAACATAGTTATAGCAGAAAATTCCACAGTACGTCTTTTCAGACTAAATGGACACATTGCATGACGACACATTAGTTTTCCGATTAACCAATGCAAATCGAAGCAGATAATACGAATCATAGAAGTGGCATTCTTCCTATAAACAGTTGCTTTAGAATCTAGAAAACATAGATAATTGTAAATCAAGTCATCGCTACTATAGAGTGAGTGTCCATTGTTATAGAGGAGGAAGCATTTAGTGATCAGTTCTCGTCTGTTTCACACAATGACACTGCATTCAACTAAGCCTTCAGGCTATTTAACATTTCATGGGCCTTGTGCCTAATTTTCTAGATGACAAGGCGATTTTCTAGTGATTTGGTCCTAAGGATCTGATTTACTAGAGAGCATTTTTCTGCAGGGCTTTCCTGAAATCTCCAGCAAGTAGGGAACAAGGAACATGAGAATCATTAGAAGATATACATACATATATATATACAATTTTAGAATTTTTGATAAGTAGAATATGTTAAAGGAGCACCAAAGGGGTGCATCCCATATACAGAACTTCTCAACTATAACATTAAGCAAAGACTATTCAAAATTCTCTACAAAATTCAAAAATAGGCTCAAAGAGGGATCAACCACCCCAGCTATCCCTTTTGTTTGGAAGAAAGTCACTTGATAGGACTAGGAAGAGATGCGTCTCCAAACACCAACTATACAAAATAAAAAAAATGACAAGTCTAAAAAAAAGCCTCTTCTTTCCTGTCCAAAAATAGGCTTTTCAGGATGTTGGCAATTGAAAAGAGATTAAAAGAAGAGAACAGTAGTACCCATGTTCTTTTTGTATGTACATTGTATTTTTTTCAATAATTTTTATATAATATTACCAGCAGGAAAGAAAGGAATATTAAAAAAAAGTGCTTGTTCATATGTGAGCCCTAAACTCTTGGATTAACTTGTAGTAGCTCCAAAAAAATTGATGAACTTGAGAGGAGATACCAACCTGGCAGGCACTAAAATTTGCTTCCATCCCATTAATGTCTGTTTCAAGTTGGCTAATCCTTTTGTCCTTGTCCAACTTCTCTCATTCAAGTCGCTCCACTGTTACTTTCAATTGCCTGATCTCATCCTGAAGTGAATGCATAACATTCTCTTGAACCTCGTTCTTTTCAGCATAGCTTTTCAATTTGTCATCGGATCTTTGCCTAGAAGACTATGCAATCTCCAGCCTTTCAGCAAGATCATTCTTCTTTTGTAGTGTCTGTGGTCATACATAAAAATCTCAATAAAGGTAATAAAATTGCTTTCCTAGAGATACAATACCGGGAAAAAAAAGAAAAAAAAAACTTCAGGTGAAACAAAGTAAGTTGTTCATGAGGGGGCTCCAAATAACAAATAATTGAAGTATAATCTTAAATAATATGAAGAAAACAAAAGTGCAGGTGTGTGTTTTGACTGCAAACAAGTGCAAAAGGAAAGACAGCAGGAGTATTTAAAGAAAAATAAACCTTTAACAAACTATTATCAAAAGTGCAGGTGTGTGTTTTGACTGCAAACTGTTCATGGAATGATGCCACTTAGTCAATACCTAGGGCTTCCATTCTGATCAAACCTCACCGCTGTGCCACTTACTGAAATTTGAACAAGTTCAGTCACATTTTAAACGGGTATTATCAATGCTGTCGGTCATATCCTAAAGGCTTTCAAATTCTGTTCATGACAACATTTTGCTTAAAATCAGAGCTGCAGTCAGCCATTCAAAGCTGAGTATTTCCGACATCTAACAATTGAAAACGATGTCAATAAATCCAGCATTGTGGTTGCCATCAGACATCCACAGTAATATGCCCTGATGTGCGCAGAACAATGAATAATTACAGATTTACCCCCGGAAATAGGAAAATAGCAATGTGCAACAATCCATGGCCCATAAAGAACTTGCTTAGATACGCTGAACACTATGCATCATGATGATCAAAAAACCATGTTAAAAATGTTTAAAGAAGCCCCACTTTTTCCTAGTTGGGTGGTCTTAGGACATATGGAATCCATACAGAAAAAGTTGCTCTCCTTAAAACTTCATCTAATCTAGCTAATTTTATTTATTTATTTATTTATTTTATTTTTTGAATGGTATCACCCCAATAGAATGCTTACCACATTCCCCCATGCATCATCCCCCTCAAACAAAAAACAACAGATTTTTCTCAAATCTTCTAAGGCATTTAAGACATGGTTAAACCAGTGAATTACTAGAGGCTTTTCCCATATTAAGCCAATTTACTATCTTAATTCCCAAACTAGGCTTAGTTTGGACGGAATTCCCAAACTAGGCTAAAGCGTTATTACAAATCACGCTTTCACTGTTTGGAGTAGAAAATTTGGTGAATAGTGAAAGCGATATTACAAACCACACTTTTAATTAAGAAAGCGTGGTTACAAACCACGCTTTTAACATAAATTTCTTTTCTGAAGAAAACGTGGTTCCAAACCACGCTTTCACTGTGCATTTTGTTTTCTGAAGAAAACGTGATTCACAATCACGCTTTCACTGTTCACTACAATAAGCGTGGATTGAAACCACGCTTTCACTGTTCATTTAAATTAAATTTTATTTTATTTTATTAATTTTTTTTAATTTTTTATTTTATTGTCATTGTTTTGGTGATAATGTAATTCATAAATTTTTTTTGGCTTTTCTAAAGAGGTTCTCATGTTAAATTTTTTTTTTCTTTTGTTTTTGTTTTGGGTTAGAAGGTGTAATTCAGGATTTTTTTTTGGCTTTACTAAAGCCGTTTTCATGTAAATTTTTTTTTTTCTTCTTTTGTCTTTGTTTTGCGTTAGAAGGTGATAATGTAATTCAGAAATTTTTTTTGGCTTTACTAAAGCCGTTTTCATGTAAAATTTTCTTTTTTTTTCTTTTTGTCTTTGTTTTGGGTTAGAAGGTGTAATTCAGGATTTTTTTTTTGGCTTTACTAAAGCAGTTTTCATGTAATTTTTTATTTTTTTTTTCTTTTGTCTTTGTTTTGCGTTAGAAGGTGATAATGTAATTCAGAAATTTTTTTTGGCTTTACTAAAGCCGTTTTCATGTAAAATTTTCTTTTTTTTCTTTTGTCTTTGCTTTGGGTTAGAAGGTGTTATTCAGAAATTTATTTTGGCTTTACTAAAACCGTTTTCATTTAAATATATATATTTTTTCTTTTGTCTTTGTTTTGGGTTAGAAGGTGATAATGTAATTCAGAAAACCGGTTTAGTAAAACCGTTTTCTAGCCGTTTTCATTAATTTTTTTTTATTTTTTTATTTTTTTTTTCTTTCGTCTTTGTTTTGGGTTAGAAGGTGATATACATGGTCTACAGTCCGAAGCACACCCAGACACTGTGCAATTTGACGAATTCCAATTAATGGTACTTTTTCCGTTTTTTGCTATGTAATGTAACTTGTATGTAATTTGAATTCCGATAACGAACATGAACTTATGTAATGTAAATATTGGGTTGGAGTTGATGTTATTGTGATTCAATTGGTTTTGCTTATTTCATAAGACTGATGTTGTGCAATGAATGAATGAATGGAAAGATTATTTGTTTTATTCAATTGGTAGTGTATTTTTTGTAAGAATGAGAACGTTATTTGTTATATTCAATGAATAATGGTTACATTTTTGGGTTGTCACGATTGAGAAGATGAACAAGTTAAGAGAATGTGTATTTCTCCTAAAATAAATTTTGTCAACATTTTTGTAATAAAACTTAATACATAATATACGAAGTCACTAATTTACTAAATACTTATACAGGCATGAAAACAACATATCTGAAGTTGCAAATGTAACAGTTTCCAGTTACATAGGTAGTACAGACATAAGTCTCCCACAAAAATACATTCTGGACACCATAAACTGAACACACAATACATACACCCTGGACACCCTGAACTGAACACACAATATATAAACATAATAGTTAGACAGACAACTATTAGGCAGACAATCTGACAAACTCATTACGGAAACACTTAGTCTAACACAGACATTACATATTAATGCATGACCTAATATTGCCGAAGTGTTGACATTAACACCTAATTCACGCTTAAATTGGCAATCTCAGAGTCTGAATAATCCGAAAGCTCAGCGTCAGAGACAAGTTCAGGATCCTCCATGATACCCTTGATAGCCGCAACATTTGGTTCTGTTTTATTCTTCTGGGCATCCTTCTTAACTATGTATAGTTGCATATCGCGGGCCAATCTAGGGCGCATTTGAGAAATCTCATGTTGTAGTCTTTCACATAGTTGATCAACATTATCAGGATCTTCCTTTTGGATCTCAACAGAATGTGCTTTTGGTACCTTAAGTTGATTTTCTCGACTTAAGGTTTCCAGCTGTACCCGCTCTATAAATAGTGCGGGCCACTTGAGACGAGCAGCGTCAGATAAACCATATCCTGTTTGATTGTCAGATGGGTCCATACATGAACCTCCTTGAACTCGATAATACTTGGGCATCAAAAAATGTTGCTTCCCAAACCTATCACGATAGCCACAAGCATAATCTAAAACAGGTATTGCTGTTTCGTCTTCAGCATTGCCACGTCCCCTCCCCCCCTCCTCGTTGTGAACTGTCACCCCTTTGCAAGTTCCTACCACCTCTGCGATTCCCACTCCCTCCCATGAATCGTGTAGCCATGCTAATTTTTTTAAACAAATGAATGATAATTTTGTAGGGCGAAATGAGTTGTAAGGTTGTGTCTTCACCTTTAGTCGTTTAAATAGTTGGTTATGAACTGCTTTAGAAAGATGCCTCTGCATCACAATCCCACATATACGAACAAGGTATGAGTTGTCACCAGAATGACAAAACAGAGAAAAGCAAATACTGTATACCAAGTCACGTGGCCCATTTAATCCATCTGCATATACCGACAAAATAAGGGCATGCTCACTGTAAGGTAAATCAGTGAATTCACTGTTGCCATGTGACTTTTTGAATTGACAATCCCACATATATTAATAAGAGATGAGTTGTCACTGTAATCAGAAAACAAAGAAAAACAATGCCTGTGCACCAAGTCACATGACTTGACAATCCATCTGCATATACCGACAACATAAGGGCATGCTCACTGTAAGCTAAATCAGTGAATTTACTGTTGCCATGTGACTTTCTGAATTGAGAATCCCACATATATCAATAAGAGATGAGTTGTCACTGTAATAAAAAAATTGAGAAAACCAAAGCCTGTGCACCAAGTCAAATAGTGAT
>CM069904.1:121683115-121773720 GCA_036172215.1 Camellia granthamiana
TACTAAGAGAATCGTCAATTTCTTTAAAGAGGTGCATAACACAATCTATTTCGGTATAATTAATTGTAAATAGATATTTTGACAGGCAAATCAAGTAAAACCAATTGGGTTTTAAACTTAGTCCCCCAACTGGACCAACCACTTCGCTTTGAGCTTGTTTGTCCAGCCCCCAAGTTTAGTTTTCTGTCAACCCCCCATTCCTTACTAGGGTCATCATGTTGACTGGACTTCCAGGAATTTGTCAGGCGACTTTTTCTTCTTTCCTAATGGAGATTGAAATTCTTTACCTAGAGGATCACTATTTGACAAGCCCCAGTTAAGGGAATCTTTTCACTAAGCTACCTGTTCTGTTTTATGTGTTGTTGAAGGCGGTAGTTCGTTTGTCTGAACTTTATTAGTCCCCCAACTGGACTAACCACTTGTCTTTGAGCTTGTTTGTCCGGCCTCCAAGTTTAGTTTTCTGTCAACCCTCCATTCCTTACCAGAGTCATCATTTTGACTGGACTTCTAACAATTGGAAAGCGACTCTTTCATCTTTCCTGATGGAGATTGAAATTCATTACCTAGAGGATCACTATTTGACGAGCCCCAATTAAGGGGAGCTTTTCACCGAGCTATTCCCAATCTATTTTATGTGTTGTTGAAGGCGGTAGTTCGTTTGTCTGAACTTTATTAGTCCCCCAACTGGACCAACCACTTGGCTTTGAGCTTGTTTGTCCAGCCCCCAAGTTTAGTTTTCTGTCAACCCCCCATTCTTTACCAGAGTCATCATTTTGATTGGACTTCCAACATTTGGAAGGCGACTCTTTCTTCTTTCCTGATGGAGATTGAAATTCTTTACCTAGAGGATCACTATTTGACGAGCCCCAGTTAAGGGAAGCTTTTCACCGAGCTACTCCCAATCTGTTTTATGTGTTGTTGAAGGTGGTAGTTCATTTGTCTGAACTTTATTAGTCCCCTAATTGGACCAACCACTTGGCTTTGAGCTTGTTTGTCCAGCCCCCAAGTTTAGTTTTCTGTCAACCCCCTATTCCTTACCAGAGTCATCATTTTGGCTGAACTTCCAACAATTGGAAGGCGACTCTTTCTTCTTTCCTGATGGAGATTGAAATTCTTTACCTAGAGGATCATTATTTGACAGGCCCCAGTTAAGGGAAGCTTTTGACTGAGCTACCTGTTCTGTTTTCTGTGCTGTTGAATGCGACAGTTCGTCTGTCGTAACTTTATTAGTCCCCTAATTAGACCAACCACTTGGCTTTCAGATTGTTTCTCTAGCTAACAAATTCTGTCTCTTTCTCTCTCCCGGGTTGGGTTTCATAAAATACTCTCATAAAAATCATAAAAAAAATCATTACCACTAATTTTTAAAATAAGTTTAAGTTTTTTTAAATGTCTTCATAAACATCTAGCATGTAAATATTTGTTTGAAATACTTCAAAATTTTATAAATATGTCAAGAAGATGATTGGTTGATAATTAAATATTATATGATTATCAACCAATCATCTTCTTCACACATCACTGAATCTATAAAGTGGGTACAAAAAATGGAGTTGTATATCATGTTTGAAAAAAATAAAATAAAATAAAAATAACCTTAACTATTCACATAATTCAACATACATTAATCCATTCATTAATCCAGAACATTCATTAACTCATTGCAATTTAATAAAGAAAGTCATGAACTAACAAAGAAAATACTTATAAATCTAGTTATTTCATAAACTTCAGGTTCCTATAACAAATACTTGAAATACATCTGTAAGTTAGATGAACAACAACATTGCCTTACACTCCAGTAACGAAGATACGACACAACATACAAACATATATGAAAGATAAAGGTGTTTAATTTCTCATTCCTTATCTGACATGTAGTAGTCAGAGAGATATTTTTCATTGTTTAAGACATTATTTCGCTCAATCACTGTCAAATCTCTGTTGCTTGCTTCTGCCATTTCGGTGGCTAGCTGAAGCATGAAATGTCGACATCTCCGCATCAACATCCTGTTGTTCTCCTTCTTAATTCTGCTAACTGCTTTTTCATAGTCACTCATATTTCGTCTAGCCATGGTCAATGAACGACGATGAGGTACCGGTGCCCCAAAGTTACGTAGATCATTAAACAATCCTTCTTACTCCATTACCCTGAATGCCCATTCTGCTCGGATACCAGCATAATAATCCTTCGGACTCGAGTACTTTTTTCTCTTGTAGTCATAAGTAAATGGAGGTAGCAGCCACACTTTCGGATTTCTTTGTCGATGTGAACTTCCTGCACCTCTTGAAGACATTGTTCATAAAATAAAAAAATTAATAATAATAGTAATTGTAGATATATTACTATTGTTATGACTTGAACAAATATCATACTAGGGGTAGCGCTATTTATAGACATAATACTGGGGGTTAACTACAGATGATCTGGTGACGATAATTGAGTTGAGGCACTATGGAAGAAGTGATACCCGTGATATTATTTGATCTTATTCATTTCATGTAATCCTGATTACCCGTGACTTTGTGTACCTGAATTGATGTAGTCACAGACGTGGTTGTCAGATAAAACCACAATTGTAGGCCGTCATTTTCACAATGCAATCCCTTCATATTCGAGCAGTGAGTTGTCAAATTAATCAGTAATGCAGTGAGTTGTCACATCGCCACATGAAACTATTTTTTTATGCTTACGTTTTTTAATACAGTAAGTAGTCATTTCGAATTGACGATTTCAGTACAAATTGGGGTTTTCAAAAATTTATAAATGAAATCATAAAATGAAACAACGGCTTTAATTTTCTTTGTTTTAAAGTAATATTGTTCATAAACAACTATGAAACAGAGTGCAAGTAAATACACAACTGTCCAACTCACTTCGACCTACAAAACTATCGTTGATTTTTTTAGCAAAATAATAAAATGGTCACCTGATAAAAAGTAACAAGATTGGCACTGCAACCTATATTTTATCTTATTTTCACTTAATGAACTTCATAGTCATCCCCTTTTCTCCTCTTTGCATTTTCTGCTTCTTTTTATATTCGGTGAATTACACTTAACTCCTTCAGTCCTTTATATAATTGTTTATCAACATTATTGCCATGTGGTCGTATTAATGTGACTTACATGAATTCAGAAATGTGAGGAAAAAACAAAGCATCTAAGTTGCGTTGCACAAAGTCACATGCATCACGTAATGTGAGGAAAAAATTCACAAAGTATACAAGCATGCCAAAGTCAGAAAGTCACATGTATCACTGCATCACTGCATAAAGTGACATGCATCATTGCATCACTGCACAAAGTCACATGCATCACTGTATCACTGCACAAAGTCACATGCATTACATGCATCACTGCATCGCTGCACAAAGTCACATAACATCTGAGGAAAAAAAAAAGCATACAAATTATTACGTCTGTTCAAGTCACTGGCGAGCGTCACTGAGAAATGTTGGACGTATCACTGCGCCGAGCTACAATTTATTATTGTACCATACCTACTGTGAATTATGCAATTCATAAAATTTTTGAGGGGGTTTCAGAACAAAATAACAAAACAAATAGACCCTTTGTGTTTAAAAAGCCACCCTATGCAGCCCCAAATAGATTCATAAATGTTGAAGATAAAATATTATACAGTTAGAATGTATTAAAGATTAATTTGTAGTAGAGTTAGAATGAATGGGTTTTTCGTCATTTCGTAACTTGAAAGTGTTACAGGTAAAACCTAGCCTAGTATGCAGACAAGAACAACACCGACTTAAATCAACACATAATTAACAAAGTATTAAATTGGTCAAATTTCTCCAATTAAATTAAATTAAATGAAATATGTAAGGTAAAAAATGAAATTAAATATGTTGTGAAGACAAAATAAATTGAATTATATTTGTAAGCGGAAAAATTAAATTAAATTTCCAAGCGGATTTAAACTTTGCTTAAAACCTTCAGATATGCACTGAGTAGTAAATAAAAGTCGAAGTGACAACTCCTATCAAGTTGATGCATAGTTGTTCAGGTCATAAAAGTTGACGTGGCAACTCTGATGCATAGTTGTTTACTATAATTTCATACATACAGCTACCATGTGTATATATGGTATAAATATCGCATCATACCACAACAAAAATTTTATAGCTATTTTGAGCGATATCATCATGAGATATACGGTGGTTGATCTATATTCAGCAATGGGTCGCTATTGGGTTGTAGATGGAGATGAATTTCAATACCCATTAAATCCAAATTTGCATTACTCACATGCCACCGTCAATACCATGAAAGCTGAGTGGGAATTTCGCATAACTCGAGCAAATGTTCTCGTTGAGTTATGTCGTGAAGTTAATATTAAATTTCCTCGCCGGTTAGCCATACGTATGCCAACTGACACTCCACAGTTGTTGCAAAGGGCATTGCATCGTATCCGTGACAAAGTTAATCGCACGACCCAACGTTTGCAAAGGTCCTCACTAATGAAGACCGCAAATGAGCGTGCCGAAGATGTGTTAATGGATGATGCACACCAGTACTTCGCCTGGAGCATGAATGTTATGTATGAATCTGATATTGAGATGTCAGATGATGATGATAATGAATGAAATTATTTGGATGAATAACCAAACCATTTATCTTGTAATGGATTTGTAATACTTATCCACGACTTATCAATGAAGGGAGATATTTCAATTGTTTTTGAAGAGTTCTTGTAATTCTACAAATAACAAATACCTTTACTTTCTCTCCGTTATTGTTATTTTGAAGAACACTTTCAATACCAGCCACTCCATGCACTCACTCTTCTCTTCTCTCTCTCTCTCTGACACACAAACACTCATACCCCACACACATACCAAACCACACACACACACACACCAAACCAATATAATTTTTAATATATATAAATTTTATTTTATAAAATTAAGACCAATATTAAATATATATATATAATAAAATTTTTAATAGCAAATAATAATCAACTATATGAAATTAAGACCAATATTTTCAAATAATTTTTTTTTCAATTAATCTTTTATTTCAATTAAATTTTTTTCAATTATTTTTTTTTTCAATTATAATATGTGTGATCCCATTGTTATAAATAATAAAAATAAATATAAATATTTTAGGCCTGAACAAACATATTTTTTATTTTATGTTTTTAAAATTTTTTAAACATTTTGTTCAAACCAAACGCGTTTGTAATTTATGTTTTTCTAAAAATAAACAAAAACCAGTTTATACAATTTTTGTAAACATAAAGCAAAAACGTAAACGTTACCAAACGCTACCTTAGTATTTAGGGATAAAATCTATTTTTTTTATTTATTTTAGGGTTTAGGGTTTAATTCTTAAAATTTATTTATTTTTATTTTAGGGTTTAGGATTTATAGTTTAATTCTTAAAATTTATTTTAACTTCAATTTTATAAAAAAATAAATCCTAAACCCTAAAAAATAAATTTGATAAATTTTTTTTTTCTCCAGAAAACGTGATTAGGAACCGTGCTTTTAATGAAATCATAAAAACGTGTTTTGAAAACACGTTTTCACTGTTGCACTCACTCTTCATTTTCATTCTCACACTGACACTCACACACACACACACACACACACACACACACTCTCTCTCTCTCTCTCTCTCTCTCTCTCTCTCTCTCTGACACATACACACACACCCACCGCACTCACATTTTTTTAAGATATATAAATTTTATTTTATAAATTTGGGACCAATATTAAATATATATAATAATAATTTATAATAGCAAATAATAATCAACTATATAATTTTTATAATTTTTGTAAATCAAAATAATTTTTATATAATTTTTTTTTGAGTGGTTAGAAATAATTTTTTACAAATTAAATTGAAACAACCATACGTATATATATAACCTGCCCAAACGTTAAAATGATAATTATTTTTTACCCTTAAATTATAATGATTTTTTTAATTTTTTATTTCTTAACCAAATTAATATTTAATTTTTTGAAAAAAATTCTAAAAATCAAACCATACATAGCGTAAAAATCTTTTGATAAGTCATTTTTTACGTTGGTAACTTATTTAATTATTTGTTAATTTGAAGATATTTTTACCAAATTTTAAAAACTATCATGAAAACTTGTTTGATAATTTTTTTGGTTTATAAATGGTTGTCTCAATTTGTAAATTTGAGGAAAAAACGTAAATTACTATAAATAATGCAGAGACTACGGAGAATGAGAGAGAGATAGAGATGTGAAAGAGATTTGTGTGATTCATCAAAATAAGTAAGAATAAAAAATTGTGAAATTATATTTTCGAAGAAATAAGTATGACACATTTACATCATCTGTACAAGTTTGATTTACAAAAACTATAACAATTACTACAAATAAAAAAAACTATACACTCCATATCACACCCGTTAATGCCCTAACCTGCCCCCAGTCCCACAACCCCGACCGTGGACCTCCCTCATCGGTCTCCTGCGGTAGACTCTCTGAATATCTAGCACTCCCTCCCCTGCAGGTGGCCCTCCACTGATTGCCTGTGGAGCCTGTGAGTGTGACCCCCCTCTCTCCTGCATGTGCTGCCCCTGATTCTGTCTCTGGCTGAAGATCGGATACTGCTGTGAGCTGTGAAACTCCCTCATCTGGTGCAATTGTATCACGATCTGCAGCTGGACCTCGATCTCTGCCTCTGCCCGCACCTCGACCTCGGCCGCGACGTCCGCCACGACCACAACCTCGGCCTCTCCCTCGCGCTCTGGGTGGGGGCTCAATATGGGCCTCATCCTCAACGTGGGAGATGTCAGTGAGAACTGCATCATGTGTACTCATGGTCGCGGTCGAACTAGTCCCCAAAAAAGCAGGTGGTAACTGGGTGGGTAGGGTAACAACGTCATGCATGTATCGGAGCGGTGTCCAATTAGGGTGAGCATGCTGGGTAGGATGTACGTGTGGGGAATCTGGAGAAATGTATGGGGTACTATGCGGTGGGGTGACTGAAGTCCAAGGACCTGCTGTGGCTGGCGCTGAAGTGGAAGGCACTGACGTGGACGGGACTGATGTGTCTGGAGCACCTGCTGCACTGTGTACACCGTAATGGCCAAAATGCAGACGATCTACCCGATGGGCATGCTGGATCCCCTCGTACAATAACTCTCGGATCTCTGCAAGGGCCTGCATCGTATGTTGTCCATCACGTCTGAAAAGGGCATCCTCAGCCAAGTGATATGACCTCCTAGCTCGAACCACCTGAACAAAAATTCAGACGTATTAGGCTATAGTTGACTGAAAGTAAATCAATTATGATCTTAACAATTATCTGACACATACTATGATACTCACCAATGTCTCGAGAGAAGGCCCAAGTCCCTGATATCCGGATTCAGACAGGTGGCTCGGATTACCGACTAGTAGGTATGTATGTCGCCGATACCACAACATGTAAGGGTCGAAAGAGGGGAGAACCTCATTGCTCCAGTCAGCCTGTACAATACTGTCGCGACGGGCATCCCACAGCTGTATATATCGCATATGAAACAGACTCTAGTCAGTGCCAGCTCGGCCACGTCTATCAGTCGCATGCAACCGCCACTCGATGTCGCACCGATCCGGCACGGATTGGACCCGACCAAACTGTCGGAGGACACGATCAGGGAGATGCCACTCAATCACGTCAAAACAAATGACTGGCACTCTCACTATCCATATCTCCTCACCTAGTCGGCAATAGTCTGGGAGCGTACTGAGGACCCTAGCATAAGGCTGCCAGATAAACTACAATAACAACAAGTCTATTAAAAATCGCTCATGAACATATACACTCCATATGACAATTAAAATTTAGGTATTTAAATTTCATACCTCGCCCTCTATCATCCGGTCAAGCTGGTCTCTATACACGACGACTACGTGGGTCGATACGACCTCGTGGCCCATGTCAACCCTCCACTGGCTACCTCGAGGTCCGGCTGGCAACTGCATGTCTCCCTGGCCGATGGGAACCTCACCAGGAGCAACCACTTGCCGCCTAGACGGGGCAATGCGAATCAATCTCTCCCACACCCAAATCTGTAATAGTTTGAACGCAATTACAATACTGATATATGCCATACAATATGAATTGACATGTAATAAAATTCTTACTAACCTGTAGCAAGACAAGGGGTCCTTCGATCTCTTTCGCACCCACCTGAGATGCTCGACATAGCATCCTATACAAGCATGCCAAAGTCGTGGTGCCCCAGCTGTACTGGCCGATCGCGTCAATGTCTCTCAACAGTGGCAAGTACATCAGCTTGAGCAGGTTCTGTGACTTATCAGGGAGAAGTACCCCCCCAACAAGCCACAGAATATATGCTCAAGTAGGCTGCTGTACTAACTCATCTGGAGCCTGATCTGGAAGATGGCCCTGAAACTGCTCGGACAGCCACCTTACCCTCAGTCTACCTGTCTGTAAGTCTGCAGGTGTAGGTGCTACTCCCAATAGCTCAGCACATAGGGCTATCCACTGGTCCCTCGTCAATGATGGGTCAGCTCCAGTAACTGCTCGCCCATCAATCCGTAGACCATATAGGACAGATACGTCCTGCAATGTGACGGTGGCCTTCTCGATCGGGAAATGAAATGTATGAGTCTCTGTGCGCCACCTCTCGACGAGAGCAGTGATGAGTGGGTGGCCTAGTCTAATATGGCCTATACGATAGACACCATAGAATCCCGCGCGTAGTATTCACTGCAAGACTCTATGGTCCAATGGACGCTCCCACAGGCCGGAATCTCCCCGCCAGCATGTCACCATGGTGCATGCCTCGTCCTGCATAACAGAATGACTAGTTTAAATTATAGCATTATCACATAATATAAAACAAAATGCAGGGTATTTTCATTATAAGCGTAAAGTCCAACAAACATTATTGCATACCGGATCCTCCCATATACTGTCAGCCCGATGTGGATGACTGAAAAGGGGGACCTCATCTGGTAGATGTGCTATGACACTTGTACAAGTAAAATACTAGATCATAACAATAAAAGTCTCATTTAATCATAACATGGAAACTGTAATTATTCCATAAATTATGATTTGTAAAAGAAAAGTATGCTGAACTATTTACAAATTTATATTTGTGTGACACCATATATGGAAGCAATTCACTAAAATATAATTAATTTTTTTAAAAAAAAAACCGTATTGGTGAGCATGTAATTTAACTATAACAATTAAACTCTAATTATTCCATACATGACGACTTGAAAAACAAATGTGGTCAATTATTTTAAAATTATCAATTTGTGTCACTAACATGGAAACAATTCACTAAAATCTAAATTTATCAATTTATGTGCCATTAAATATGATAAGCAATTTAGCAGAACCTACCGTTATCTATGCTATAACTAATATAGAAATCTTTTACAAAATAATTTTAGGGTCTCAGTTACATAAGCTTAATAATGACCAGTAACATGTGGATAGTTTTTCTATATAAATATTTGCGAAAAAATTGAATGAGAATTTTTTCGCCAATAAGAGGTTGCTAATTACATTTATGGCATATTTGACAAAACTTCATTATTGATTTTGTAATGGTAAAAGTTTCAATAAAGTATAAAATTTGTAAATTACGTAGATCTGATTCATAAATTGTAAATGTAAAAAATGCTTGCAGTATTCGAAAATATTAAATTTATTCATAAATAATAAATTTTAAAATGGTAGAAGAACTATGTGATTTTCACTAAAATTTTGTAATAGACATTTTGAATCAAGTAGAGAATAAAAAACATAAGCCTATGTGGTATAGTTAAATGTTTTTGCATACATATTTAGTTTAATTTATTTGTTTAGTATGTTAGTTGTAAATTTTTTCAAGGAAATCAAACAATTACAATATATAAAGAATTAAAAATTAGAAATGATCTATTGCAAATAAAAAATGATCTATTTAAATGTACGACCCCGTTTACAAATAAAGAATTAAAAAATAAAGAATTAAATGATCTATTACAAATAAAGAATTAAAAAATGATTTATTACAATATGTAAGTATTACATAGTCTTCATCGACCAAGTCGCGCTGGACATGTTCGCCTATCATGACCTATCTGCTGGCACTCACTGCAACGAGCGGTCAAACGCCTATCTGATATATCCATCTCATTCGGAATACGAGACATAGATGTACGACCCCGTTTTACTTCTCGCAGACGAAGTACATTAGGCATTAAGGTCCACTGTGGATCATCCCAATAATCTTGATGCGGTATTGCATTGAATTTAGTTCTCCAAACCTCATGTATACATGAAGCCTATATACTAAATCAACGTACTCGAATGGATTGTCACCGCATTCAGACATTACAGCGAGCATATGAGAACATGGATAGTGTCTTATCTCATATTTCCCACAACTGCACATGGGTTGATTCATCCGCACAATTTGTGTATTGCGACATCGTCCATGGCGAAAAGATATTTGCACCTCAAATACACGGCGGGGCCTATCAGAAAATTATAATATAAACTAATCAAGTTCATGTTTGTTAGGTGTACTTAACTTCACAACATAATAAGAACAAATATAATTCATATATTACAAACTAACCTGTCATACGATATCAACTTGAAAGTATTTGCTCTTGCGATGCCATCCTCAATAGTTTTTTGTATCTCTCTAGGGTATTAGAACTCATTTTGTACATCTATTTCAGCTTGGGCTCCCATCTCGTCAAAATATTTTACGAGCCGCCGAAATGTAAATTCAACCATAGCTGAGATAGATAAGTTCCTTGCACCTTTCAAGACGCTATTGAAGCACTCTGCATCATTGCTGGTCAATACCCCCCACTGATATCCACCATCATATGCAAGGGCCCACTCCACAGGATTCATCTTGTGAACCCAATTGATGGCATCTTGGTCAATAGCCTGTATCTGTTCTAAGTAACCATTACACTTTCGTCGTTGATGAGCACTCCCTACTTTTTATAGAAGTTGTTTCAACTCCTTATTTTTGAACCTAGTGTTAAAGTTACTACAAACATGTCGAAGGCAGTGCCGATGATATCCAACAAATTGGAGCGAGGGATTCAGCCAATGCCGTCTCACAGCATCTAAAATACTCTCAGCTCGATTAGATATCAAAGTCACTCTCTGTCGGTCCATGACAATATGTTCCTTGATATTTGAAATGAAGAACGACCAAGACTCCAAACTCTTTCTGTCGACAACAGCGAATGCAAGCGGTAATACTTTGCCATTGGCAGTGACAATCGTTGCTACAAGCAACACACCAGTGTATTTCCCGTATAAAAATATACCATCTATGGTTATAACAGGCCTACAATATCTGAATCCATCGATGACAGGTTTGAAAGACCAGAAAACAAAGTGGAAGACGGACATAATGGTTGTACCTCCGGTATATCTATGCTTCCATTGCACGATGGTGCCAGGATTAGATGTTTGTAATGCATGCATGAATTTAGGCAACAGCCTATATGATTTATCCCAATCCCCAAATACCATTCTAATTGCCTTTGCCCTTGCATGCCACGCCTTCTTGTATGATATACTATAGTTCATGGTCTTTTTGATATCTTCGATGACATTCTTAATTGGCATATCAGGTTTATTCTGCATACGACAATACCTATGAGTCAGATTATTTTGGTGTGAACACTACAAACAAACAAATATGTATATATATGTAAACATTTATTTTGTATACTCATCGCAACTTGTCCCAAAAGATGAGAGGCAATGTAACTGGAGCTAATATTAGTGTGGTCCTTGTTCATTCGTGGGTATAAACAATGGTGAGGACCCCTTTACTGCTTGATTTCAAAAAGACCATGTTTCCTACTAAGGGATGCACGCAACCATCAGCTGCAATTGTGCTTGCAAGCACACACCCAAACGTCTCGCTTGGAGGTTACGACTTTATACTCTCGATTATTTGTTGCATGGTACAATTTCGCAGCATGTACGAGTTGCTTCTTATCAACGAAAACCATCTCTTTGCCCAACTCTGAATTTTCAGCGTTCCAGATTCGGTTACGGGGAACGACATCGTGGTTGCTAATGTCAAAATCACCACCCATGTGGATGTTTTCATAGAAAGGGATTTCAGGTCTAGGTGGAATGGGGGCATTGTCAAGCTCAACGGGAGCGTCGGCATCATCTTCTTCATCATCATCATCTGATCCGCCCAATAAATTTTCTTCATCACACATTTCATTCTCATCATTGTCTAGGGCGACATCAGGACCGTACATGTCACTGTCAGCAAACTGCACATAATTCACCGTTTCAGCCATATTACCAGCAACTTCAACTGGAGTGGTATGATGGCTGTAGGTGGGCACATCTTCTGTGTTATTGTGAAATTCAGTCTCGTATCTACCACGTGAACTAGATTCTACACCATGGCCCTGAAATGTCTGTTGTGTGTAGCCCACTGCATAACATTCATTTGATTCATACATAGGAGACTGAAACGCTGTCGTGTCAATCCCATGTGTCAACAATGTAGTGAACGGATTTGAACTTTCCATCTGTGTCATATTCGGGACATTGTGTACAACCTCTTTATCAATGTACACTTCCAAATAATTTGGTGGTTGGAAACTTCCACCGATACTTAATACGGTGTTCAACGCCTTATCGTCATTGATCGGTAATATTTTGTATTTGCTAGTTGCTTGCCACTGGCGATAAGGATATCTACATTTGAAGATCAATCGGACAGTTTCCCCGTAACTTGCCACCTTGGACATAAACATCTCCTCCAAATTGCTAAGTGTGGTGCCAAGTTGTACCCTATATATCTCTTTCGGCTCAGCATCATATGACACACCTTCATCAGGATCCCGAATTATATTTCCCCCCCAGTAGAAGATAATTGGAACAGTTGCCATATACTTGCTTCAATGAAATAATAAACATTAAAATATCAACAATATACATATATCGAATTTTACTTCTAAAATAATTATATGAATTTTAAATCATTCAATTACAATTACTTGGGAGGCAATAACTTTATTTAAGTAAGCAGTAATTGTAATCCAACAGTAGTTATTCATTTTTTAATTAAAATATGAGTTAAAATAAACCTTATGTTTTGGATTTTTTAGCTTTTTAAGAAAAAAGCTTACAACACATAAGGAATGTTGGTTTGTTTGGACATAACTGTCTATAGAACTCTTGTGTTCTGCTTTTTCCATTATTTATTACGATTAACATCATGCTCTTGTACACGGTAAATGTAAATTTCTCTTTTTCCATGTTTCTTCTTCTTTGTTTTGATAACATTTCAGTGTTTGATTTGATTTTTGTAAATGAACCTGCTTTTATTTTTGTGTTCGTTATTTGAATTTGTTTAGGCGGACACTTGGTGAAAGGAAGTTGTGGGAGTTAAAAGACAATTTATATTTTCCTATAAGTGACATTTATATTATAAGTGACATTTTCCTATAAAAATCAGCCCACTCATTTTTGTCAATTTATATTTTCCAGGGTAGAAGGAACTGTAGAGGTGAAACATTACTTCAACACAACTAAACATTACTTCAATTTATATTTTCTCGCATTTTTATTTTTGTCTCTATTTGTTTATTATTATTTATTTTCTCATTTTTTTTCACTTCTTTTTATTCATATAAAACAACGGCTGAGATTTCATCTGTACGTGGAGTTTTTTTTACTTCGTATGTGGAGACTCATATCTTTTCTGCGTGAAGGTTCTTTTTCTCCATTTAGGATTTATTTTATATTTTGTACTCAGATTTATTTTATTAGATGAGTTATTGTTAGATGTATAATATATTAAATCTTGTGTTTTGTCATACAAAAAATAAATATAAAAATAAACAATTCAGACTTGTGCTAAAATTTAAATTTCATATTATAATTTTGATACAAATAGACATGCAATGTATTCTATTATATAAATGATGTCACATTTAAAAATAAAAGCAAAAAAAAAGAAGAACGCGCCCTGCATAAAATCACTATCACATTTAAATTTGCTTCAGGATTCATCAGAAACTATCTACAAATTTAAATATAAAATTATAAATTCATAACATTTACACCTACTTATGAGTTACATGAATTAGGTATATTTTACATTTGTTAGAAAACTGGTATACTACCCAAAAAAGAACTCTTTTTTTGTCCACTTGAAGAACTTTTATGATAAGAGCTCATAACTTAATTGAGTTTTCAATAGAGATTGTAATTTTCCCCAATATCACTTCAACGAGAAAATAGGATGGGGACGGGAAAATTATATTTTCACACACTTAATAACTAAACAACTCTTACATCATAATCAAAATAATGTCATAATTGACCTCACAATATGTTATAACGAATCACATTATGTCATAATTCAGCTAAGTTTTTGTTCTGAAGATCTTTTATTAATTTTGGATTAATTTTACAAGAGATTTCTAATTTTTTATGATAAAAATTAGAATTATTAAAAAATGTATTATGCTATTCTATGATACAAATACAATGACGAATCTATGGTGTGATAAAAACAAACATAATTTTTTTCGGCAACTTTGTTAACATCGTCAACAATTTTCACTTTGTCCTTATTACCAAACAAGATTTTACCTTGAATGTAATACTTTATACCCCTTTGAAATAAACTTTTCAGCAATTGTCTCTACTATTTAAGGATGAAATTAGACATTTGGTAATGAATTACTATCCTGTCAACACCAAAATTTTATTTTGAAAAAGGTATATATAGACGTCCCCGAACGTCCCGGGAAAATCCCGTTTTGTTCATTGGGCTTACTACAGTTCGGACTCAATGTCACGGTTCTGAATCTAATCTCACAAAGTGCAATGCAAGATTGATAAATCACCAAAGAGTCCAAATCCGGCAAATCGTTTTAAAAAACTGATTTTTAGAAAGAAGTGCCAAACATGGACTACTTTACCGGATATAGAGTCGCCACCTAAATATTTTATTTTGGGGGAATTTAGGAAACCCTGACTCGTGCCTAAGGCCACGTGTCCATCATCACCAAAGTTGCCTCAGCTCGGGAACTTGGGTACGATTGGGGAAGGTCATTTCATGAGCACTTCCGCTCACTCGGCCACTACTAAGCATGATATCTGGTTTTTGAAAACACATGTGCCCTTACCCCGGTTATTAACCTAGAATTACTATGTGATGCGCACAGCATACAAGTATAGACTAGATTGCCTAAGTTGGATCAAAGCATCGCATATCCGTTTGTTTTGAAAATAGATTGAAGTTTGCTACTCGCAAGTAGGCTAAAACACGGGTTTCGACGAATTATTCCAATTCAAGCAACCCAACCTTCACCCACAGGCATTCAGGCAGTTATATCACATAAGCACATAGCCTCATGGTAAGCATGTTATCATGGCAGTCACTCACACGCATGCAAGGATGCTAAAGCATAAACACTTACCGAGTACTCTGAACCAAAGAAAGAAGCTAATTAGAAAACATGCATGAATCCTAACTATGCTGAGATGCCTAATGCAACACATGCAAGAATGTAACTAAGATAGGCTCGGCTATTCTAAGATGGCATATGAGATGCTACAGGTAACATGTATTTAACTTGGATTTGAAATACGATGCAGTTAGTATGATGCGCCGAGCCCGGTGCATGCAATACAGATGAATGAATGCAAGCATGCGAACATATAGATGCTAATTGAAACATGCCCTAAAACTAACCATCATAAGCTGGTAAATAAAAGGGAGAAAGACGTGGGGTTGGAAGACATGCATCACACACACGCACACTTATTACAAAGTTCGCCCTCTCGCGGAGGGTCCGAATGAATAGTACAGAATAAACTAGCTAATCTAAGCTAATTAAACTAATTATTACACAACATTAATTAATTAACGAATTAACTAAGTAAGTAAGGAAACTAGCATGCAAATTAAACAAAATGGACTGCCTCAGCTCTGTTCCGAATGATAGGGATGCATGCGTGTTCAAGTCACCTTGTTGGGAAATCCATCGCGATTCCCCGATTTGCCTCTGTTTGCAACTGGTCCCAGAACACTGTACAAAGCTCCAGAAGGCTGCTGACCAGTTTTTGCTGCTGGTTTCCGGTTTGCTGCAACAGAGAGGGAGAAAGGGGCATGGCAAAGTATTTTCAACATATGTGTGCATGACCACTCTCCCATCATTGCACAAGTTCCAGGGAGTGTAGTCCTCGATCCTCGTGCCACCAATCACGCATCTCGATGCATGTTGACCGAGGAGTCAGATTGCACGACTCGATGTAAAATGAATGCACATATAAACACAACAAGGCTTAAACTCCATCATGGGTAATCCGGAGTGTCGGCGATCGAGAATCGAGGCACGTTTCGTCACTTGGAGTATGAAACGTCCCTCGTTTCCCGTGTTTGGACTAAACCCTATTCCAAACACAATGCAATATACATGGCATACACAATACGACTAGCATGCAACCCTAAACGCAATGCAACCTAATCATGCTAGGATGCGAGGGATGATATGTAAACATGCAACTAGCATACACAATGCTATGAACTAAAAATGGCATACTCAATGCACATGAACTATATGGCATACGCAATGCACATACGAAGATGGACATGCACAAAGACATGAACAAGGCATACACAATGCGATGATCAAGCATGCGACAACATGGATATGGCATACATAATGCAAGATGGACTTAAACTAAAATGAATGGGTGTGATACCCTTGTTCCGTAATATGCTAATTGGTCCTTAATTTGCGTATGATTATGTGTTTAGCATGATTTTATGTGTCATTTTGTGAATATATGTGATTTTGAAGTTCTATCTGTTCATCGTAGGAATATCTGTTTGAATAATCTGCTTTGGAAATTAAATTGAGGGCCTTATCAGCCACAGAACCCGAAATTGATTACGCCATTGTGAATAGCATAATTTTTAGAGCCTACGGTGAAATTTAATTGAAAAATTGATTCGAACAAGATTAAGTTGATTAAATTGGTAAATTGGTGCCCAATTATTTATTACTATTATTATGAGTTAGTGGGAATTGTTGGGTAAGGGCACTACACTCCCCATTCTCTCCTATGTATTCATTTTGGCTGATCAAACCTTGAGAAAGGGAGAGAGCCGGCTGTTAGAGAGGGAGAGAGGAGAGAATTGTGCAAATTGTAGCTTAAAGCTTGGGAACCTTGAAGATAATCCAAGAATTGTTATAGATTGTGAGAATCAAAGCTTCTAGGCGAGTAATTCTTGGATTATAGTTTGTAATTTTGTGTGTTCAAGCTAATTGGGTGATCAAGAGTAAGATTGAAATGAAATTGGGTTGGTTTTGTTGAATTAAAGCTTGACATATGCATGCATGTAAGAAATTGTGTTGAAATAGCATGTATAAGCTTGAAATACATGATTCAAGTAGAGTTTTGGTTGAAACTCATGTTTTGATCACCATTTGTATTGTCTAAGTTGAGAATGTGGCTAATTCATCACATGCATGTACAATTTATGTAGATATGAGCTTGAATGTATGAATTTGTTATGTTAGAATGAGTTTGATGGGAGATTGGGGCATGCATGTGAATTAATTGTGAATTGAGCTCCATTGGGTTGAGATTTGGGGTTTACCTCATGTTAGTATAATTATATTTGAGATTTGAGCCATAGCATGCAAGATATGTTGGTTGGAAACCGAATTTGAGCTCAAGAACACATTCTGGGTTTTCCAGAATTTTGAGGTCCGCTCGAGCGGGAGAACCTCCGCTCGAGCGTAAATTTCGTGCTCCCAGCACTTTTTGCAGAGTTGGATGTTCGCTCGAGCGGGATATTTCACGCTTGAGCGGGGAGGTTTTGTAGTCAGGCCTTCCGCTTGAGCGCCCTATTTCACGCTCGAGCGTATTTTTCATGCAACCAGCACTTTTGCAGGCCTTAAGGGTCCGCTCGAGCGGCTAAGTCCACGCTCAAGCGGGGACCCTGTTTTCTGAAATTTTGTTCATGCGTTCTGTATTTCGTTTTCTGTTCTCTTTCACTTGTAAGCACTCTTAGGCATCCATTGAGCATTGTAAATGAGTTAACGAGATAAGAATAAAGCCTAAAGAGGAATATGTGAATTAAAGAACGGATTGAACTGTTAGTGACCCTTTTGTGTTCATGGAATGTGTAGGGTCAAGCTCCAGGGCAAATCCACAAGCCGATCACTGTAAGTAATATCGATATTTGAAAGCTTAGCAATGTCCAATTGTTTATTCCCTTATAAGCTTTATGAGTTGCTAATTGGGATTGTGGACAAAAGTCTGACATGAACGAATGAATGGACCGAAGGTCGTTTCGATATGAATAAATGGACCTAAGGTCGTTTTGATAGAAATAAATGGAAATGTATGGGCCGAAGGCCGTTTTGACGTAAACGAATGGACCGAAGGTTGTTTTGACAGAAATGAATGGACCAAAGGTCGTTTTGATAGAAATGAGTGGACCGAAGGTCGTTTTGACATATATGAATGGACCTAAGGTCGTTTTGACATGAATGAATGGGCCGAAGGCCGTTTTGACACGAATGTATGGGCCGAAGGCCGTTTTGACGTAAACGAATGGGCCGAAGGCCATTTTGACAGAAATGAATGGGCCGAAGGCCGTTTTGACATAAATGAATGGGCCGAAGGCCGTTTTGACATGAATGGAAATCTGAATGGGCCAAAGGCCAGAATGTTTGGAACTACAGTCACTTGATTGGAATTTTGTATAGTTATATATCTGTTAAATAGAAATATGGATTGGGCCCAAGGCCGTTTGGAACATGTTGTTCTACATTGTTATGTAACTTCTGTATTTGATTTGATATTATTCACTGGGCTATCGCTCACGCTCATTCATGTGTTTGTAGGTGAGCCAAGAGAAGCCCAAACCCAGCCCTAATGAAGTCTGCCAGGAACAACATGAGTTTTGGAGAGTTAGTCTTGTGTCTCACGCACAAGACCCATCCTTGCCATTTTGTTATGTATTTATATTTTGTCTCGTTGGCAAGGACTTTGTGTATATCTATATATAGTTTTGTTATGGGTTGACTCAGTTTGGATGATCCTGTCTGTAAAGGATTTTATGGTACTGTATTTTGTTGTGGGTTATTAACGTATATGTGTATGGTTTGTTCGATGTGCATATAAGCACGGCTCTATGGACAAAGATTTAAATTTTGCTTCCGTTTGGCCCCTTTACTCTGATGAGTTATGTCTGTTTTGGTTTGAGGCCGTAGGTAATCTCGGGATTACTGGTCGGTTATGTCCTTAACCCATAGGGGCGGGTTCGGGTCATGACAATGGGCCTCAGCCACAATCAAATCAGTGGCCATACATGATGAAAATGAAGCAACAACACACATGCAAACATGTATAAATGCAAGGGACCAAACCTAAGGCACAAAGTACAACTCCACCAAAGCATGGTAAGCATGAAATATGGCATACAATCACATATTTTCCAGCTCTGAAATGACATGCAAGATGGTCCCGAATCATGCAAACACCTCACACAATGCATGCTAGATGGCCCAAATACCGAAACTAGTGAAGTGGATTACACTATAGGCATGCAAAGCCATACTCAAATGGCCAAACCAGCCCCAAAAAGTCTCTATGCAGGCCAAAACAGTAGCAAATATGGACTAAAATGATGGCTCGCAAAGCATGGAAATGAAGCTCATGCAATGGTCCAAAAATGAGGTATTCATGCATAACTCTCAAACACATTCAAAGAGTGGAAAACATGGGAATATGGCATACATATAAGCTCTGAAATATGATTCACAATGATGCCAAAACATGGAAACACCTCAAAATACGCATGCAATAGGCTTCAAAACTCAAAGCTAGGCAAGGGTATTGAACTATAACCATGCATAGCAAACATCATTCGACCATGAGGCCCAAAAACAGAGCTAAGGCAGTCCAAAACATTAACAAAATCAGTTTAAGGCATGGCCAAAAAGTGCTAGAATCAAAGGCCAAAATAGCATGCAATGTAAGCTAGTAAAGAGGATTTGCACTACAAGCATGTGAGGCAATCAAGAGGCCACTAAACCAGCAAAATTCAGAGGTATGCCATGCCAAATAAAGCCCCAAAACCCACTGAAACATGGTTAATGCATGCAATAATGAGATGCTCCTTTGATATGCTATGAAGAGGGTTATTCTACACATGCAAGATGGACATCCAATATGGTAAAACAAGCTCTGGACAGAGCCTATGCAGGTCCTAAAACTCATCAAAAATGGCCTGAAACATGGCTTGGAAGCATGCAAATAAGGGCTCCTTTGTAAGGCCAAAAATGCTAGAAAACAAAACAAGGAGAGAGAGGGTCACCCCTCTCTGATTTTGGCACTCAGAACAGCATGCTAGCCACTGAAAATCCACTGGATTTCAGTGGCTAAAAGGCTAAACAAAGGCCAACACAAATGCTCTAAGGCATGGCTCAAAACAAGGTAAAATGAAGCATGCAAGGGGGTAGATGACCCCCAACAGAAAAATGATCTAAACAAACATGTTAAGGGCCCCAAAATAAGACTTTTTTCAGTTTACACCAAAGCTCAAATATGCTTGCAAGTATAGCTAAAAGATAAAGCAAAATAAAGCCTTAAAAGGGAAAAAGTGTGTTACCCTTGTAGCACAAAAGGACCAGTAACCTCTGGACCACAAAGACAGCCTCTCAACCTCTGAAAATGGCCTCCAAGATGCTTAGAGTGATGGTGGAGGGGTTAGGTTGGGAGATGGTATACAAAGGTGCAAGAACCATACACTTTTTGAGCTTGGATGTAGAGATATAGAGGGAGAAGTCTTGTATGCCTTAGACAAAAATTTTTTGAACCCCCTACAAGGAAGGGGAGCCCTTCCTTTATAGACAAGAGGGACTAAAGCTCCTCCTAGAAGCTTATGCCAACTGGGAGCCATAGACTGCATCCTCCATACACTTTATGGAGGATGCAGTCTATGTCTCCTGTATGGAGGATGCAGTCTATGCCTCCCAGCTGGCACAGCTGGAATCAACTCACTGAGACAGAACTGATGGGAGCTGGCCGACCAGTTCAAGTGGTCGGCCGACCACTTGCCTTGGTCGGCCGACCAGGGTCAAAAGGTTCAAGTGGTCGGCAGCCTCCCAGGGTGGTCTCCACATGAAATGCAAGCAAGTGGTATGGTGGGAGATCAGTAAATGTGGCCCAAAAACCAAGGAGATCAACTTCCTGTCAAGCAAACCGGCTGGCGAAGAGAAAGGCTTTCTTCAAGGAGAAAAGGTGGTCTCCCACCCTTGTACCACCTTCCAAACAATGAAAATGGGGTCTAAGCCAAAAATGAACCAAGACGGATGCAAAACGAGGGTTCGGGGGCCAAAACGCGCAACCGGGTGCCCCGAAAACTGACTGTTAAGCATCGAAAGTGGCGTGCGACCACGAAGGTGGTCTCCTGGGCCACAGTGTCCCTCTAGAGAGAGGAAACAAGGTGTGTGTCAAAAACCGAAACAAACGGAGAAAGTTAAGCGGTCCCGAACCGAGGGGCACGGCCGATGGCTCCGAAAACCGGAAACTAGTCTCCAAACGGGAACAGTGGTCTATGACCACGAAAAGTAGCCTACGGCCACTGAAAGAAGGTCTACGAGACCTCTCCTTCGCTTCAGGAAGAGAAAACAAGACCTGGTTCGCAAATCGAGGCAAAGCACAAAAGGGTCCCGAGGTCCGGGGGTAAGGCTCTCAGCCGAAACTCCGAAACCTCAGAATGAGCACAACAAGCACCATCACTGAGTGCTCAATCGATGACGTCTGAGTCTTAAGGTCGGTCAAAAATGGGGTGTCTATAGTATACCATTTTAAAAATAAATTATTTGGTTCTTAAAATTACATTTATTAGTGGCATGAAATTTTTCCATTACAGTGTATACTAAATATATTTTTATTTTGATTTTTGCCAACAAATGAACACAAACATGTTTAAAATATTGGAAAAATTACAAAAAAAAATCCACACTTTTACGTATTTTTTAATTTAAACTCGAAAGTTTTAATTTCATCAATTTAAATTTTGAACTTCATTCTGTGTAAATTATATAAAAATGATTATAAATTATAAATTATAAAGTAACAAGATTTCTAATCATTACATAAATTTAATTGATGTAGGTTGATTTAGGTAATTGATAAATTAGAAATCTAGGTAATTTACATAAAATTATGAGTGTAGGTTGTTAATCTTGTTACTTTGAGTGTAGGTAAACTTATGAGTGTAGGTAAATTAGAAATCTCATGAGGTAGGTAAACTTATGAGTGTAGGTAAACCTAAATTTACATCAAAGTAACAAGATTTCTAATTTACCTAAATTTCTAATCATTACATAAATTATGAGTGTAGGTTGTGACTTTACATAAATTATAAAGTGTAGGTAAGCTTGATTTATACATAAAGAAATTTGATTTATACATATTCGTGACCACGCTTTTAAGTAAATTATGTAAAAACGTGTTTTCAAAACACATTTTGAACAAAAAATCAAAACCAACACTCACTCTTCTTTCTCACACATACTCACTCACTCACTCACTCTCTCTCTCTCTGACACACACACCCACAACACTCACACACTCACATCAAACATATATAATTTTTAATATATATAAATTTTATTTTATAAAATTCAGACCAATATTAAATATATGTAATAATAATTTATAATAGCAAATAATAATCAACTATATAAAATGATTACTTTTTTACTTTAATTCTTAAAATTTATTTATTTTTATTTAGGTAAATTACACTGACACCCCCTCAGGTTTATGTTTATGACAGTTCTCCCCTTACCTTTGAAAAAAAAAATTAATTGAAAAAAAAATAAAATTAATTAGAAAAAAAATTAATTGAAAAAAAAATTTGTTAGTAAAATTTTTAAATTTTTGTTTAAAAATCAGCGTAAACTCATTTTTTGAATTTACGTTTTTTCCTCAGATTTACAAATTGAGACAACCATTTATAAACCAAAAAAATTATCAAACAAGTTTTTATGATAGTTTTTAAATTTTTGTAAATATAAATTGAAAACTGAAAACGAAATGGATACTAAACATGCCTCAGATGGTAAAAATGTCATAAAATTAACAAATAATTAAATAAGTTACCAACGTAAGAAATGACTTATCAAAAGATTTTTAGGCTATGTATGGTTTGATTTTTAGAATTTTTTTTAAAAAAATTAAAAATTAATTTGGTTAAGAAATAAAAAATAAAAAATAATTATCATTTAAGGGTAAAAAATAATTATCATTTGAACTTTTGGGCAGGTTATATAGATACGTATGATTGTTTCAATTTAATTTGTAAAAAATTATTTCTAACCACTCGAAAGATAAAAATTATGTTTGATATGAGTGTGTGAGTGTTGTGGGTGTGTGTGTCAGAGAGAGAGAGAGAGAGAGAGAGAGTGAGTGAGAGTGTGTGTGTGAGTGTGTGTGAGAAAGAAGAGTGAGTGCTGGCTTTGATTTTTTTGTTGAATTTTTACATTTTGGTTAAAAGCGTGGTTATCATCCACGGGTCAACAGTAAAAGCGTGGTTTGCAACCACGTTTTCTGAAGAAAAAAAAAATTTACTTAAAAGCGTGGTTCCTAACCACGCTTTATGTATAAATCAAATTTCCTTAAAAGCGTGGTTTGTAATCACGTTTTTTTAATTAAAAGCGTGGTTTGTACCACGCTTTTAAGATTTTATAAATTTTCCGCGGGAAGGCCACAAAAACGGTAAAAGCGTGGTTTGTATCCGCGTTTTAGCTTAGTTTGGGAATTCTATCCAAACTAGGCCTACTTTGGAAAATAAGTTACTATTTTGCCTTAATTTGGGAAAAGCCCCTAATTTGGGCAATGATTTAACCGTACGCATGTAAGTGGGAGCAATTTAAAAAACACTTATTTTGTTTTATTTTGATAAATCTTGATCTATTTTTTAAGTATTTCGATAAAGTAGACAGATATATCACTAATTTTGAATCTGAAGACATTATCAAGATTCTTGTTTTATTTTTCTCTTCATAAAATTCGATAGTATAATTTCTATCAAGTATTGTATTTATTCAGTGAGATTGGACAAAATTGGACAAGTCATACAAAAATCTTAAATCATAGTGTAAGTTTTCTATGAAATTATCAATTTTTTCATTGAGTTGAAATAACTCGACTGATTTTGTATGACTTGTTCATAATTTTTATTTCAAACATTGTTCTTAATTTTTTAAAACTGGTGATCCAATTCTTGAGATTTATGGACAATTAAAGATAAGTTAATTTGATTTGCTCAAACTTGTGCCATTAGGGACCTTAATGACAAAGTTATTTCCTATGTGAAATAGTAACCCTCCTCCACTTTTTAGAGGTCATAGAGGCTTTGTTATGAAATTCAAACAAAAAGCTCATTTTGGCTCGTTCAATACCCATTTCAAAAACTGTTTCAAATTTTCTTAAGTTTTGTGACAAAATTTTAATTTATACTAGAATGCTATTATATGTATTACAAATTCGGCTCATTAAATTTTTTAAAATTTCTATTACAAGATTATAAAATTAAATGTTAATATTTTATGATGAAATGTCTTCAAATTATTCTAATATCAAAGTTAATATTTTTTATAAAAATTATTAATTTTATTGAATGTATATTAAAAATAATACATGATATAGCGGTTTGGTTTGATTTTTTAAATTATTGTTTGATTTTTTTGAAAAAATATAAATAAATTTGACCAAAAAAAATTGTTTGCTTTGATTTTCCAAATGGTTGTGGAAAAATGTGGCACTTCCCAAAATACAGTTTTTTTTGTTGGTTAGCTTGGAGGGGTAGAGTGCAATCCGTTCTAACATACAATTTACAAGTGCTCATGTGCTTATATGCAGATACCTGCAATAAGCTATGTCCTAAAGTATGGATTTAGGTAGTTAACAATTAAGTGGAAACCTTTAGCAAAACCCAAATGAAAATAAATCCTAAGAATTTTTTATAATATTTTGGGGGCCTGACCCCAAATACAGTGAAATAAACCAAACGAAACTAAACCAAACAAAGGTTTATGTCCCAATCAAGTGGGCTACAATACGTGAATCATTTTTTCGTCATTTCGTACTATTAAAAGCTATATGCTCGGTTAAATTAAATAAATTCGTTTAATTTTTTTACTATCACATCCCAAGTCAATTTACGTCTTCCCCTAACATTTCCTTTTACGGTGATCCTATCACATTCTTCTCTACCATTTCATCTGCTAGGCTACATTGTACATACCAAACCATCTTAGTTTGTTCTCTCTCAACATATTTTCAATTGGTGCTACTCATACCATTTAATGTATATTCATTTCTATTTCTTTCTGTCCAAAACTTACCAAACACCCACCTAAGCATCCTCATCTTAACTACACTCATTTCATGAGCTTGTTGTTTCTTAATTGTCCAATATTATGTGAACTGCAAAGTATCACTGGTCTTACAATTGTTTTATAAATTAACAACGTCAATTTTGTTAGCATCATTGATTACATAATATGCCAAAGGCATTCCACTTGAACCTACTTTGATTCTATTACATGTGGGAATTTCTAACACAACATGAATCGTACACGAAATTAGGGGTTAGGGTTGAACATTTTCAACACAAACACAAATATGACACTATATAATAACATGATAAATAAATAGGGTTATGTCAAACCTGCATAATATGAAATTGACACAGATAATTAGTAACAAATTGTAATGTTATTTTCATTAAAGGATGCTAGAAATGTTTAAATCTCTTATGTAACCTACACAATTAAATAAAGAAAATACGTAAAATAGTATTTTCAGGTTAATATAGTTATTTTGTCTTTTATTTGAGAGAACATGATCTTTTCATTTATTATTTTGAAGTCAATAAAAATATATATATTTTAAATAAAATAGAGTCAAAATTAAATTTTTTTTTTTTTGAATAATTTCATTTAGTAGAGATTAGTTTCATGGAATTTAACTTAGGAAAAAACGGTAATCTTTTCATACATTTAGTATTTTTAATTGAAATTCATATTATGAAATTCATATTTGTCATTTTTTTGAAAGATAAAATTGACTTTAACCCCCTTTGCTTTACTCCATGTGTGATTTACTTCTGATATTTGAAAATAAGAACATAACCCCCTTATGACCTAGCACATGTTTCACACTTGATGTTAACTTGGATTGAACGTCTGACGGTATACTTCATTTAGTCCACAAACCACAAGAACATTATAGTAATTTCCAAATTATATTGGTAGTTTGCGCATGCACATTGAAGTGAAATTTGCCCTTTATTAAATATGCACAATGTCTACACCTAGAGGGTAAAATAGTATAGTGAAATAAATCAGGTGACAAATACCATTTCTCATATAGTATAATAGACGACAGATTCAAGTATACAAACCCCACCTTGATATTACCAAGTGAAATACTGAATAAAGGTGTATATATATCTAGTACTATTATAAAGAGAAGTCTTCTCTAGGTGTTTATGTCTCATATTTTGGGTTTTTGAAAAATACCCCTATATTAGTTATATGGGTAGTTATGCACTAAATTCATTTTTTTTTTTTTTCAAATCTCTCAACTTTTGAATTTGTCAGATTCATTTCAATTTTCAGATTTTGAATTCAATCATATAGTTTATAGTCTTATTTTCTGAAACAAAATGATCATATATATGTAAGCATGTGGACCTCGAATTGAAATTGCCAGTCCACCTTAATTCTCAATTCATGAATTTCATAATATGAATTTCAATTCTCCATTAACAAGCAAAAAATAAGAAGCAAAATATGAATTTCATAATATGAATTTGAATTCTAAATTCTCAATTCTCATAATATGAATTAGGGTTTTGAATCCACAATATGAATTTCATAATATGAATTTCAGTTCTCAATTCAATTCTCAATTCTCAATTAGGGTTTGATTTTCATAATATGAATTTTAATTCTCAATTCTCAATTTTCAATTCTCAATTAGGGTTTGATTTTCATAATATGAATTTTAATTCTCAATTCTCAATTTTCAATTCTCAATTCCTTTTATTAACAAGCAAAAAATATAATTTCCAATTCAAAATTCAAAAGTCACAATTCCAAATTCCACACCCTAATTTCAAAAAATATAGATAGGATTCACAATTCAAAATGCAAAAAATATAGACACGATTCAAAATTCAAAACCCTAATTTCTGAAACCACAAGCATAATATTTGATTTCATAATTCAAAACCCTAACATTTTATGATTTCATAATTTCATAACCACACATTTAAAACCCTAACACATTTCATAATTCAAAACCCTAACACATACAATTTATGATTTCATAATTTCAAAACCCTAACACATACAATTCAAAACCCTAACACAAGCATAATTTATGATTTCATAATTTCATAACCACACATTTCATAATTGAAAACCCTAACACATTTATGATTTCATAACCCTAATTTCTAATTTCATAATTTACGATTTCACATTCAATTGAAAATCCTACAAAATTTTCACAATTCAAAACCACACATTCACATTTTAACAATTACAATAAACACATAAAATTCAAATGAGAGAGAGATAGATGCCATACCACGGATAGAGAGAGAGCAGAGATAAAGAGTGAGAGCAGAGAGAGAGTCTGAGAGCAGAGGGAGACCGAGAGTGAGAGTCTGAGCGCAGAGGGAGACCGAGAGCGAGAGCAAGAGTGAGAGCTGAGCAGAGGGGAGAGCGAGAGCGAGAGTCTGAGAGCGAGAGTTTGAGAAAAACATAAGTGTAAAAACGTGATTGCAAATGAGGGGGCTTGGGGGTTTTTATATAAGTTGTAAAAGCGTGGTTTCAATCCACGCTTTCATTTATCAACAGTGAAAGCGTGATTGTGAATCACGTTTTCTTAACAAAACAAATATGCACAGTGAAAGCGTGATTGTGAATCACGTTTTATTCAGAAAACAAAATGCACAGTGAAAGCGTGGTTTAGAACCACGTTTTCTTCAAGAAAAAAATTTAAACAATATGCACAGTGAAAGCGTGGTTTGGAACCACGTTTTCTTCAGAAAAGAAATTTATGTTAAAAGCGTGGTTTGTAACCACGCTTTCTTAATTAAAAGCATTGTTTGTAATAGCGCTTTCACTATTCATCAAATTTTCTGCTCCAAATAGTGAAAGCGTGATTTGTAATAGCACTTTAGCCTAGTTTGGGAATTCCGTCCAAACTAAGCCTAATTTGAGAATTAAGATAGTAAATTGGCTTAATATGGGAAAAGCCTCGAATTACTAACTCTTATTGAGTCAAATAGTGATATCATAAAGTAGGGTACACAAGTTTCTAAAATAATATTTAAGAAAAACTAGCTATAGCTCAAAATTAATGATTTAAGACTCATACATCGTCATAGAATTAAGAATCATAAACTTTCTTCAATATTCCCCATTAGACTTTGCCATATCTACAATTTGCATCTTCATTACTAACACAAGATGTCTAGGTTTTTTGTGCATGCTTTATTGACCATCTACAAATCAAGCATGATACATATATGATTACTAAAGCATATGTATAATCAATTTTCTCAGTTATCATCCTACAATATATGCTTTTGGAGAGAGAGAGAGAGAGAAATGTTTTCCTTATTATTTTTTCCATCCAAAAAATCATTAGTGCACATTTTCAATAGCACTCTAAATTTATGAATTTGAAGCCGTGTCATACCTGAAAACAATCACTATTCCTGGACTTTAGTAGAGAGAACTGTCTCTCCAAATTATGAAAACGGTTCTTATAATCCTCTTTCTCTACAGCATAGTTCTAAATATCGGCCGATATGCTACGTATCGGCCGATACGTATCAGAAAAATGGGGGTACCGCGACGGATACAGGCCGATATACCACTGAGATTGAAAATCGTAGGAGTATCGGCCTATAAGCATTACACAAGCCGTTACACAAGCCGCGACGGGCCGATACTCACCGGTTCGGACCGGTATGGGAAAGAAAAAGTTGAAAAACCTTTGAAATGATTTTTAAAATTTCACCGCCGCGACACCCGACTCCCGATATGTACCGATCGATCCTACCGATACCGATACTCCGCGATCGATATCGTTACGTTACCCGATACCGCGATTTAGAACCTTGCTCTACAGATAGCTGTGTAATTTCTTCATTCCTTTCTGATCGGAACCATTTAAGCTCACGCTCAAGATGCTTCATTTCCTTAGTAGAACGATCCATCTCAAGCTTCAATTTAAACTGCTAATTTCATGGAAAAAGTCAAAATTAGCAATAAATGAGTAATATATGATGCCATTTACACCCCATTGGCATGTTCAACTCTTTTTTCTTCCTATGTATGCAAATTTTGGTTAGTAGTAGCCTTTTCTCTATTTTTGCAGCTCCGTAAAATCATAGGAGAAATTCAAAAGAGCCATTTGAAATTCTAAAGAGAAATTTATTTGACATAGAGAACTGTGGTCTGTATTTACACCTTCAACCTTATATTCAGTCCTTTACTTTAGTCTTTAGGCAACTAGCCATTGTGGTGGTTTTCAAAACTTATTCTTCAATATAATTGTTTTAAAAACTTCAACTACAATAACATCTTATCAAACTGAAATTATAGCCCTCGATGGGGTGTAATGGTAGAATAAGATATGTAGCCTACCCGGGTTGCTTGTGATAAGGCCTCATCTTTGTATGCACTATGAGTAATGCCAGAATGGAATAAATAACAGCAATGTTAGGTATCATGAAAAGTCTTTCATGAAAATGATCATGAAAGATTTGTGACCTTTGGATTACACTTAGAATAAAACACCACACACTAATCAAGATAATCTAAGGGTCACAAATATTTCATGATCATTTTCATGAAAAAAATTTCATGATCCCTAACATTTCTCAATAAATAATAGAAACATTTTTGGAATATGCACTTTCTTTCTTTTAGCTGCAACTCTTTGAAAACTTGGGAGTAGAGCAAACCATGACAGAGTTGTTAATGAGGTATCTCATCATAAATAGCATGCACAGCAGACCAATTACTGGTATATCTCAAATACAAGAAATAGTTTTTTTTTTTTTTTGATCGGCAAAGAAAAATTTCATTTAACAGCATGAAATTAAAAGTACAGGAAGATGACATGCATCGAGAGAGATTCGGAAGTATAAAAATACCCCTACTATTGCTACTCGCATCCATACAACCAACCCCTAAGCCTCTCGATTTTTTAAACAGAAAAAGTTAAGAAGAACTTAACTGAAAAATTAAAATACAAGAATCCCCACATAATCAACCCACCAAAACACCCAAAACAAACTAAAAGAACTAAACCAGCCCCCAAAATAAACTCAATAAACTAAACCAACACAATCAAATCAACGCCCCCACGCCACTGCCAAAACACCCACTCCTCTGTAGCTACAACACCCACTCCTCTGCAGCTACAACACCTGCAACAACAACCCACGCCTCTGTAGCTACAACCACCCACTCCTAAGCAGCCTGTAGCCACCCTATGCTGCTGCCCTCACCACCCTATGCTGCTGCTAAACCGGCCCACACCGCCAGAGCTGCTGCTAATCCGGCCAACCACACCTATGCTGCTAAACCGGCCAAGAAGACTCCACAGCCACAACCGGAAAAACCCACTGCAGATCCTCACCTCCACAGCCACCACCGGAAAACACCCACTGCAGATCATCGCCCAAGGTCCAGCTGCTGCTGCAACTCCCGAACCCACTGGCACTGCTGATCATCACCTCCACAGCCACCACTGGGACACCACCCATTGCCGATCCAAACACCAACCAGTAGTTCTACTTCCATTTCCAGATCTTCTTCTTACACCCCTTAAACTCTCACACTAAGAGGAACGCTCGAATGAAAACCAGACAGATCTGAATCGACTCCGACACCCAAGTTTCCGCCCAAACCAAGCATCGAAATTTCACCAAAAATCTGAACCAGAGATCACCCCTCAAGCTCCTACTCGTAAAAGAGCGCTCGAGTGAAAAAACAACTAGCACGGCCCGGAATCACCAACAAAAACACGCACACTGCAGCACACCAAACACACCTAAGTGGGAAAATAATGGGGGACTCAAGTTTATTAACGGAAAAACAACGATCAAACACGGGAGAAGCTAGCCCAGCCGACCGCCATAGCCAAAGGCGGCAGCCGGCCGGCCCAAAGAGAGGCCCGGGGAGGGAGGTTTTTTAGAAAGAGAAATAAGAGAGAGAGAGAGGAAATTGTTTTGGTTGGTGCAAACTAAATACAAGAAATAGTTGACGTAGTAAAATCAAACATACGAACCTCTGCTTCTGAAGACTCAGTCTTGGGGCCATGATGAAGAATCCGACACCAGAAGACAACTGATTTATCACGAAGAAATCCAGCATATTGGTCCAGGAGGTCTGATACTTTCATGAACTTCATAAAACAACGCTTTTTCGTACTCACAGTTTCCTTGTGAGAAAATCTTATCATATTTTTTTGATTCGACAAAGACATCTCGAACGTTACCTCAAACACTGTATCATTCGTAACAGGTGGATAACACTCCAAAATTGCAATAATGAAGTCTGAATACTGGCTGACTCCTTCATTACAATCATGTAAACATTCATGATGAGAAAACCACAAATAAATGAAAAAGCCAAAAACAACTCAACTAAATCAACTATCTGTATCGAGTACTGGCTCACCAATCTGAAGCCTGCATTCTCCAACTTGGAAAGTTTGGCTAACTATTATTCTAATGGTTTGTAAAATGTTCTTGAAAGATAAGAAGTTATGCATTCTCCAAACAAAAATCTCGTCTTCAGCAAACAACGTCTCATGAACTGTATAACCAGCGTTGTCCAACTCTGTACCCTTCAAAAGTGTCTCCTCCAAAAGAATAACTTCCCCAACAAGATACCCAGAATCCTGATCAAAGAGATTATCCAGCAACATAAACTCCAACCAGCGCAATTCTTTTGTAGTATTGGATTCACGTTTTTCCCCCTCACCCCAATCCATACTAACAGATTCTTCCAAGTTCTTCTGGTTCATCACAGACAACCGAAAAGATATATAATAACTCCAGTCAGATGATTCGTCCGGTCTTTCCATAACCTCCAGATAAAATGAAAGGTTATCTGATGGCTGAGATTTCCCCGGTGACATCAAGCATAAGCATGTAAGCCATCAGTTCTGTTGCATTTCAAACGTTACAGAAGACAGATTACCCAAGGAGTTATGCCACATTGACCATCTTACGGTGTCAGTCTAATTATCAGTTAGAGATTACCATCTTGTGTTTATCACATTAATACAGTATTGACACATAGGAGGTAAACACAAAATATGAGAATAGATAGTCCGCCAAACATTATCGTAGAGATATACATTAGTGGTGAAAGTCATCACAAGTAAAATAGTAACATATAGTATGTTATACAAATGTAGTATTTGCAGCATTTTTGTAACCTAAATCATATATAACTAAAATATATATATTAAATTTTTGTGTTTTTAGTATTTAATGAATTTTTTAAAAAATAAATTCACAAATTTTATACTGTATCTATATTAAGTGGAATTTACAAGTAATCCTAACACATCAAAATCATGTGCAATGACAAAAATTTTCAAAGCTACAGCCAGCCAGCCACCACCATCATACACACAGCATGTGTTACAAGATTATTTGAAATGATTTAAATAAATGTATCTTTTGATTTTTTATAAAATAAAATATAAAAAAGGTGATTCAAAAAAGATAAAAAAATACACTATTGAGCGTGTTTGGTTTGAGGGATTATTCCATGGAATTGGACTATTGTTTGGTTCAATTTTTTTATTCCGGATTAATAGTCCCTTATATAAGGGATTATTGTATCCTAGGGGGGTGGTGGGATTATTTCCATGGGATACCATCCCATGGGACTAATATGTGAAATATTTATTTTACTCTCATGCTATTACTTAATAAAAAATTAGAAAAGGGTAAAATAGTCTTTGAACATTTATAAATTATTTTTTTAGTGTTGTTAATTTAAAATTATATATTAAAGAAAAAATGTAAATTATAAATTATAAATTTAATTTAATTAAAAATAATAAATTAAAAATTATGGCCTTATAATTTTTTTAGTGTTGTTACAAAATTAAATTTATATATTAAATAAAATTATTTTTTTAGTGTTTTTAATTTAAAATTATATATTAAATAAAAAATATAAATTATAAATTAATTAAAAATAATAATTAAAAATTATGGCCTTATAAATTAATTTTTTTTAGTGTTGTTAAAAATTAAATTTATATATTAAGTAAAATTATTTTTTTATTGTTGTTAATTTAAAATTATATATTAAATAAAAAATATAAATTATAAATTTAATTTAATTGAAAATAATAAATTAAAAATTATGCCTTTATAAATTAAATTTTTTTAGTGTTGTTAAATTATAAATTATAGATTACAAATTTAAAATTATATATTAAATAAAAATTATAAATTACAAAGGTAAAATAGTCTTTTGAATATTTATTCTTATCCAGTCCGTCCAACCAAATGTTGGATTCACTAAAAATAGTCTAATCTAGACATCTAATCCCATGATTAAACAAACATGGGATACAAATTCAGTTCAACCAAATAGTTCGGGAACAATATATCTCAAGACTAACAGTCCGATGGATTATTATATTTCCTTATCCAGTCCGATGAATTACAATCCTTTTTATCCAGTCCGTCCAAACAAACACACCCTTATAGTTTACTCCAAGCAAGCTCTAAATTCCTTAACATGATAAAGAAGATAACAGGGTGTTTGAGAAGATGATTTTTGACTAGAATAGAAAATTAAAAAAAAAAAAAAGTTAGAATAGTCCAAGAACACATTAAAAAATTAATTAAAACAGTCAAATTTTCAAATCAGTCCAATACGATGCAAAATGACAAAAATACCACAAACTTTTACTCGAATAAACCCAATTCACTGAGATTTTATAAAACATTTTATTTAGCACAAGTATCGAAATTATATTCTTTATGTTTCAATAATTATAATTTAATTTAAATTATTAACCTCTAAAATGTATTATTGCTTTTTGAGAATATAAAAACAAATTCAAAATCAATGATATTATATATACACCAACATTAATCTAAAATTTAATCACAGCAAAAATTCAAATCATTTGTATAAAATTTTTCATTTCCCGCTTCTAACAAGTAGTATTATCTTTTTACCAGATTAGCAAGAAAATTCAACAATGTATTCCAAAACTCCATTAGAAATTAAAAATTAGAACTTTGTGTGCGTGTGTGTTTTTAATTGTTACCTTGAGGATAAATCACCAGACGAAGATCCTGATCTCCAATCTTGATCATTGGGCTCTGAACAGCGAGACCCTCCTCGATAATCCACATCTTCAGACGATCCTTCAACCTTGTGAAATTCTCAATCTTCCAAACATACCGATTCGGATACAAATCAGGTTTGTGAGGAAGAAGACACTTTTTCGGATCCTCAATCGATTCTTTAATCACTAGGAAAGATACACTGAACACAGCAGTATTATCATCATCCTCATCATGAACAAGAAAACCCTTGTTTGGTTCAATAAATCTTGAAAATTCCACGAAATCAATCCAACCATTACGTTTAGTTTCCCCAATTCGGCCATGTGAGTCTCTGTGAATGCTTTCATGACTTGAATTCTGATTGACCGCTGACATTCTGAACATGCACCAATTTGATTTGTTTGTTTTTACTTCACTCTCTAAAAACAGGGATAGATAATCAACATCATCAATCACACTCCGATGAATCGAAATTCAAAGAATACAGTCTTCAGCAATAAAGGAAGGGCTCATTAGCGTACGATTCTTGATTAATTCAACAAGCAAACCGAAATTCCTCAGAGTCCAAGTGAATTTCCCACAATTGGAGCTCGATTCGTTGTTATCTGGTGTAAACGATGTATATTCTTTCAAGATTGGAATATCGGCGGTGATCGTCAAAGTATCATCAATATTGGAGATAAAGCCTAATTTGGGGTCAACAACTGTTAAAGAGAGTCCGATGTCGTTCCAACCGTATGATCTATTCTTATAGGTGAATCTACAGAATGAAACAGTGCTCATAGACTTGGACACATTTAGAGTGTTGAGTATAGAGATCTTGAAGCAAATCAAGCAATCGAACTCAGTTCCGAGAGGGTGACTAAGTTGAAGGTAAATAGAATCAGACTTTGAGGACAATGCGATGCGACAATTCAAGCTTCCGATGAGTTCGAAGGGAGTGCTTAGAATTGACTTGAATTTCATCCTTGTGAAGTTTCGGATCATCCAATTGGAGAGGACTGAAGTTTCACTGAAAATGGCGGCAGAAGATTGTGGTGGTGGGGGTGGCAATGGCAGTGTTGGCGGTGGTGGGGCTTGAAGCTTAGGCTTCATATCAATGGTGAGAATGGTTTTTCTTGGATTATCAGAGTAGAGAGAGAGAGAGCAGAGGATTGGATTGGTTTGGTTTGGTAATTCAGTTTGATTTCTGTTATGTTTTCTCTCTCTAAATCTATATGTAAGAGCATCTCCAAGAGGCTTGCTATATCCCAATTTTAACCAAAGTAGCAAGCCAAAGTCAAAAAAGGAACCTCCAGCAGCCTCATCAAATGCTTCACCAATTTGATCCAAGCAACAGTTGCTAGCTACCTCAAGCTAGCAACTGTTCATGTGCTATACATTTTTTTTATTACTTTTTTTCTTTGTGTTAATGATGATCCAACTATTTACAAATTTATATATTAATATATATACATGAGTAAAGTTGAAAGAAATAATATTTTAAAGGGGATAGTTAAAATAAAGAGTATTGCTGGAATGTGTATTGAAAAAATGGTTAGCTAAATTAATAAAGTGAGATTTTGGGTAGTTAATTTGGTAAGGATTGCTGGAGATGCTCTAAGTATCCAGTTTGAGCGAGAGAGAGAGAGACTAGCGAACGACTTTTTGAAGTTCCCGCCAAATTGGTATTTGGGTAAAACCATAGAAACAATTGGGTATTCGGTTGCCTAAATACTAAAAAATAATTTTGGAGGGTTGCTAAATGCCCCCTCTTTGCCTCCCACCACCAAAAGTACTTTTTTAATTTGTTTTTTGGGCTCTTACCATAGTTCCAAGTATACCCTTTGAACCCCACTCTTATACTTTCCACCTACAACTCCTTTCCTTCGATGACCTTTCTCCAATGCCCCTCCTTCACCGACGACCCTCTACTTCTCTTTTCGATCTCCACCCTCACACTTCTAGGACCTTTCTTATATTCCAGCAGGCATCCCAATTCCTATTTTTGCCTTCATGACCACTCTCGTTGCCATTTGGAAAACTAGTTTTGAACAAAAGCCTGATGTTTGTTAGTTTGTAGTCGAACAAAAGGCATGTGTTTGGTTGTGGAGCACCGAACATATTCAACAAGTTCGACTTTGTGTAATTAAAAGAAAAGAAATTGGCTAAATTGTGAGGTAAAAAGAGAAATCAGCAGGGGGTGAAAGAGTCATGCACGAAAGAGAGAAAATAGACTAGGTTCAGGAAGATAAAGATGAAGATCGCGAAAGAAAGTCGATCTAGGTTGCTTGTCGATGTGGTCTTAGATCTAGGTTGTTGGTGAGGATGAAGATTGTGATGGTTGGGGTCATGAGGGGTAGGCGTCATTATGGTGGGAAGTGGAAGTGGTGGTTCCCGAGACTGTCAGTGAGAGTGGAAGTGGTGGTGGTGGTTTGGTCGCCAAGGGTGCCGGCTGGAGTAGAAGTGGTAGTGGGATTAGAGTTATGGTTAGACATAAGAGGATAGGGATGGAAACAAAAATTGGAATTTGATATTAGGACAAAATTATAATAAAAGAAAAAAAATAAATAAAAAAAATAGGAGGGTCCAAAGTAAAAAGGTAGGGACATTTAGTTGCCTTCTAATTTTGAACCCTTAATGTGGAGGGTAATTCTATTTCTACACACTATTTACTTTTAGTGCACATCTTTCTCAGTGCACACATTTAATAAATTTGTTTACCTTTTGTTTTACTTATTCCATCTACAAAATGTTCCAAATATGCCTATAATATATAATGTGTACACATCAACACAAAAATCCCAACACATTATGTACATACACTAGACAAAACATAAACTCACACCACACCCTTAAACTTAAATCGTGTCCTTCACACACCCTACAATATATAAGAGTTTTAGAAACCAAATTTTTTGGTCTCTAAAAGTGAAAATTTTGTTGCAAAAGATATTTAGGATCAATTTCTATCGTCATGAGAATAGTCGCTAAAAGGTCATCCTGAAAAGTAAAAAATAAGACTTTTAGTGACAAAATTTTGAAAATGTCACTAATAAATATACTTTTAGGGAAACAATAATTTGTTCTCAAAATGATTTTTTTTTTAAGATAAAAAATTTAGTCCCAAAAAGGTAATAATTCATCACTAATGTCTAATTTTCGTTGCTAAAAATATAATAATGACACTTTTCGCAACAAAAATATTTGGTCCCTAAAAAATAATTTTGTCTCTAAATTTTAGTTTTTAAAATCTTAATTTTTTATAGTGATATTGTGACACTCTAAATATTTAATTAATACCACAACCAACCATGATTATTAATAAAAATAATAATAATCTATAATAGTAAAATAAAATAATTAATTTTGTGATTGTATGCGATAAAGTATAATTTAATAATAATAATTATAAGAAGAATAATAATAATGGAAGTAATAAAATAAATAAGTTATACGTGCTATGTAAATTAATTTGTCATTGTGGTTATCAAACATATGATGAGGAGATCTATTTAGGGGCTAAGTTAATCATTAATTAATGTGAGAAGGTTAGCATGTATAGATATAATTGAACAAATTAAGTACCATTAATTACAAGGATTGCGAATCTGCTGAGATGAAGGAGTGGGGGGCCATCTGGACACCTAGGATTAGGGAGGGGAGGTGAGTCATCACCTTAGGGCCATTAGATAAGGATGAGTCATCATTTAAAGTTATGTGTATAAATAGGGGGAGGAGGTGCTGTAAAGTGAACGGATAAACAAAGAAAAAAAAAAAAAAGGAAAGAGAAGGAATCAACGAAAAATAAAATAAAATAGAGAGTAAGGGAGGGGCCGAAAACCAACAGAAATATAAAGGAATTAGTAAAACTCAATCTTAAGGTGAGTTATATTATACCTTGAGTCACCATAATATACTTTATATATGTTTTAACTTACCATAATTTATTTTATATAAGTTATGTTTTATAAATTATATTAATATTTCAATTACGTGGGTTATTTTCTGAATTCTATTTGTTTAGAATGAAACCCATGGATATATTTGTTTAAATTTTAGAAAGTATTTGACAATGACTTTATAAACAATTATGTTTTGTAAGTATCACCAAGGGAGTCCTACGCTCTGGGGGACTTAAATAATCATTGGCCTCTGTTTGGCCATTTTGTGGTCCTCTGTTTGTCATGGATCCGTTGACCTCTGTTCTGACTGTCACTTCTGTGACCTCTATTCTGTTCTGTTCTGTTCTGTACCGTGGTTATGGTTATTTATTTATATAATTTCTGTAATTCAGTTTCTGCCACTTAAATGATTTATTTACCAAATTAAGTTATGTAAATGTTTTGGCTTATCTAACTATCCATGGTTATTTTGTATCCCTATACTCTTAGCATAATATTTCTCACTCTGCTATGTGTTTATAGCTGTTACCCTTTCAGGTGATGAGATGTAAGAAAGACCCATAATCTCGTGTAGTGGAACCTGTGCAAGAAATTGATGCGGATCCGTTAATTTGTTTTTCTTTTCTTTTCTTCCTATCATTTTTTTTCTGATGGCCAGTCACTGCTTAATAAAATAATAAAAGCCTACGGATGTACTCTATTTTTTTAAATAGTAAAATAAAGTAACTTTCTGTTTAATTATTTTTATTTCCGTTTGCCTCCGCTTGCGTAGTTTAATTTGCTACGATTAGAATAAGTCAGTAAGTTGCGATTCTAACTCTAAGCCTTTGGGGTTAGGTCGTGACAAAGGTGGTATCAGAGTAATGGTTTATTCAAAAAAAGAAAAGAAAAAAGAAGTTATTTTAATTTGATCAGAAGTTCAAAAAGTTATAAATAAATCTATAAATAAAACTATATATCTAGATACATATAATAAAATAAATGTCTACATAAAAAAATAAATAAGTAAATATTTATCTGCGACGTTAGTCATTTTGTGTAAAACCTCAGGTTTCTTCTGGCGATGTAGGAATGTCCGAGATTAACTTTAACGAGGCATTTTAGGAGGAGCTCGGGGCCATTAATTTGGATGAGATTTTAGCAGAGCACCCTGCCCCCGCCTCACCTGAAGGATGAGGAGATTCAGAGGAGATAATTAGAGGATTGCATCCAGGCCTTGCCCAATTGATGGGTCGGCCAATCTATATACAAGTTGATCGTACTGACATCCCATATTTATATGGAGGTAGAGCCGTGCCTATACGCGCGGACGCTTTTTCAGACCCACTCATGTCCTTGGCGTTGCCCCGGGACATGACCGCCCGCACTACATCATAGACCCTTTATCCCCAGATTTTGGGGCAAGAAAGGGGAACGTGTACCCCGAGCACTACATTTTTACCACGGTCCCTAACCCGCTAGAGATTATTAATATTCAAAATGTTGACTTTAATAATGACTTGTCATATATTGAGACAGCCGGCTGGATTGTTGATCAAGCATTTTTGGGATACATACAGTCCGTCCCTATTTTCACAGTCCAGGCAGCGTGGATGTGTTTTGGTGTGGTCCAGTTAGGATGGTTATGCAACACTACTTCCCATGGTTGTTTGGCCCGTTTGACCCACCACTTTAGATTTGATAGAAGAAAACATTTTTGTACGCTAACTATGATGTGTTCTAATCCCTTTTTGTTGTTTATTTTTTTATTTTTTTTTACCACAGGGATGAGACACTAACATATTTTGACTTTTGAAACAAAGATGTAATATTACTTGTAAAATAGTAAAGTTGGTATTTTGTATAGATATAGATTGCGCTATACATGCTTATAGGTATACTGCGTTATGGATGTAATGTCTTATTTATTACTTTGTAGAATGTAATGCGTCGTTTATTACTTTGTAGACTGGCCAATAATGGTAATGGAAGCGAGTCATCAGTCAGTGGCATTGAATCAATGGAAAGAATCATGGAAAGAGCGATTACTAGCTTTTTGCAAGCCTTGTATACTAACATCAACAATGGGATGCCAAAACGGCAAGAAGTGCTGGTTACCATAAAACAGTTCTAAGATCTGAAACCCAACATTTACCAGTGGTCTAGACCCAATGGTAGTGGACGTTTGGGTGAAAGACATGGAAAAGATTTTTCGCGCTCTACCCTACACCAAAAGACAGAAGGTAACTTTCGCTACTTTCACTTTCAAAGACAATGCACAGGAATGGTGGCTTCTCACTCTGGAGAAAGAAGAAATTGCGACTTGGGCAAGATTCTTGGAAGTATTTTACAAAAAATACTTCCTAGATTCATTGCGGGAGCAGAAGTCATCAGAACCATGACGGTGGCCGAATATGAGAGCAAGTTCACACAACTCGCTCAGTTTGCAACATACGTCATCCCCACCGAAACTCGAAAAGCAAGAAAATTCGAAACAGGATTGGATGCTGAAATTAAAGATAGGCTCGAGGTCTTGAAACTGCTAATCTTTGCCGAAATGGTAGACTGGGCTTATATTGAAGAAAAGGGGATTAAAGCCTCGCGTTTCAGGGAACCAAGCCAAAAGAAGTGATTTTGGGAAAGAGACAACAGAAGATCCGGTGCTGCGCCTCCCAAAAAGGTGAACATGGGCACAACTAGTTTAGGAAATCAAGGTCCTACCAACCCTCGAGGTGGCACTATTCCAATTTGTCCTACTTGTGGGAAGGCTCATTGGGGACAATGCCATCGAGACACAGGAGCATGCTTTAAATACGGTCAAGTTGGTCACTTGGTGAGGGATTGTCCAAAGATGACCAATCCTACAGCCAGCCCCTCTAGCCCAATCAGAAAACCGGCAGGACCTGGAGGAGAGAGGAAGGACCAAAAATGCCAAGCAAGGGATTTTGCCTTGGTACCTGGAAAACCAGAAGTTACCGAAAACGTTGTGTCAGGTATATTTTCTGTCTATGGTCATTTAGCTCACGTCCTCATTGACTCTGGGCCAACTCATTCTTTTGTTGCACCACACTTTGCTGCCAAGTTGGCATCAACACCCGAACCATTATATTGTCTGTGTCTTTTCCTTCTGGTAAGTCTGCCTGTAATACTGATGTGTACAGATCATGTACTATATCCTTAAAAGGGAAAACCTTATATGTAGACTTGATTCCCCTTCGTATTGGGAACTTTGATGTGATCTTAGGTATGGATTGGCTGGCTGCCAACCACGCCTCTATTCATTGTAAAGCCAAAAAGGTCTCCCTCAAGTTACCAAACCAACCCAAGCTTGTCTTTGATAGGACTGGGGTTTCCAACCCTCCCTGTATTATATCCTCCATGACAGCCCAACGATTTCTAAGAAAGGGTTGTGGTAGTTATATTTGTTATGTGATCGACACACAAAAAGAGGCCCCCACCGTTGATGTGATCCCCGTAATACGAGAATTTTCGGATGTTTTTCTTGAAGATCTACCCGGTATCCCGGTTGATCGGGAAATCGAATTCACCATTGAAACCCAACCTGGCACACAACCAATATCAAAAGCTCCTTATTGCATGTCGATGACAGAATTGAAAGAGCTGAAGACTCAACTCCAGGAACTGCTGGACAAAGGTTTCATTCGACCTAGTACCTCACCCTGGGGAGCCCCAGTATTGTTCATAAAGAAAAAGGATGACACGATGAGATTATGCATCGATTACCGGGAGCTGAACAAGGTCACCATCAAGAATCGGTACCCTCTACCATGAATCAATGACTTGTTCGATCAACTTCAAGGTGCCCAAGTATTCTAAAAAATCGACTTGTGATCTGGCTATCACCAACTAAAAGTCAAAACGGAAAGCATTGAAAAGACTTCCTTCAGAACCCGTTACGGGCACTACGAGTTTCTTGTCATGCCTTTTGGCGTCACATATGCTCCAGCAGCCTTCATGGACCTCATGAACCGAGTGTTCAAACCCTATCTTGATGAGTTCATCAACGTCTTCATTGACAACATCCTTATATACTCCAAGTCACTAGAGGCCCATGAGCAGCACTTGCGAACGGTTTTACAAATACTACGTGATCACAAATTTTACGCCAAGTTGAAGAAATGCGAATTCTGGATCACTAGCGTACACTTTCTTGGTCACGTCATTAACAAAGATAGCATCTCGGTTGACCCCCAAAAAATTACAGTAATCGTAAATTGGCCATGACCTACTAATGTGTTAGAAATTCGAAGTTTCTTGGGTCTAGCTGGCTATTATCGACGCTTCATGCAAGATTTCTCAAAGATAGCATCACTTCTGACCCAGCTAACTTAGAAGAACACACCCTTTGAATGGACTGACAAATAGGAGCATTGCTTTCAAGAATTAAAAAGTTAACTTGTGTCAGCTCCTATACTAGCATTCCCTACAGGAGCAGATGAGTTCGTAAATTTATAGTGATGCCTCATACAATGGTTTGGGTTGTGTTCTTATGCAAAATAGAAAAGTCATTGCTTATGCTTCGTGACAGTTAAAGACTCATGAGAAGAACTACCTGACTCATAATTTGGAATTGGCTACGGTGATCTTTGCCCTCAAAATCTGGCGTCATTATCTCTACGGTGCAACCTACGATATTTACACTGATCACAAGAGTCTTAAATATCTGTTGACACAGAAGGAATTGAATATGAGACAACGGTAGTGGCTAGAATTTATGAAAGACTATGATGTAGAGATCCATCACCATCCAGGCAAAGCTAACGTGGTGGCAGACGCATTGAGCTGAAAGACGACCAGAAGTTTGACATGTACTCTCGTTTCCCGCAAGATCAATGGACTGCTCGCCAACATAACCGTGGAACCTACATTGATTGCAGAAATTAAAGCACGTTAATAGGAAGATAAACTTTTGAAGAAAAAGTACGAGGAGCAAAAGAGTATGCCTGATCTTGATTTCAATATAAACAATGGGATACTAAAATTTCGAAATTGAATTTGCGTACCCGATATTCCGGAACTCAAGAAGAAAATATTAGTGGAAGCTCATAGCTCGAGATTTGCAGTCCACCCTGGCAACACAAAGATGTACCATGATCTAAAGGAACACTACTGGTGGACAGGAATGAAAAGAGACATAGCAAGCCATGTCTCCAAATGTCTGCATTGTCAGTGTGTTAAAGCAGAACATCAGAGACCTGCAGAACTACTGCAACCACTCCTTATTCCTGAATGGAAATGGGAACACATCACTATAGACTTTGTGGTTGGGCTACCACAGTCATTTACGAAGAATGATGCAATATGGGTTATAATAGACCGATTGACGAAGTCGGCGCATTTTCTACCAATCAAAATCATGTACTCCCTTAATAAGTTTGCCACCTTATACATCAGGGAAATTATTCGTTTGCATGATATCCCAGTTTCAATTGTGTCTGACCGAGACCCCTGCTTCGTGTCTCACTTCTTGAACAAATTGCAAGAAGCTTTGGGAACCACACTGAAATTTAGCACTACTTATCAGCCACAAACTGATGGGCAATCCGAAAGAACAATCTAGACGTTGGAAGACATGTTACATGTATGCGTGTTGGACCTCAAAGGTAACTGGGATGAGCACCTACCTTTAGTGGAATTCGCTTATAACAACAGCTATCAAACAAGCATTGGAGTGACGTCGTACGAAGCTCTGTATGGAAGGAGATGTCGATCACCTCTATCCTGGACGGAAGTCGGGGACAGGAAACTAATAGGCTCCGAGATCGTGCAAGTCACAAGTGAGAAAATCTAACTCATCCAATAGCGAATTTGCACTGCTCAGGGCCGCCAGAAAAGTTATGCAGATACATGAAGATGGGACTTAGAATTTCAAGTAGGAGATCATGTGTTCCTTAAGATCTCACCAACAAGAGGAGTTATCCGATTTGGAAAGCGAGGAAAGTTAAACCTACGTTACATCGAGCCATTTGAGATACTAGAAAGGATTGGTCCTATAGCCTATCGCCTTGCACTACCACCTGAACTATCCAATGTCCACAATGTGTTTCACGTTTTAATGCTTCGACGGTATCTTCGAGATCCAGAACATATTGTTGATTATGAGGACTTGGAAGTTCAAGAGGACCTCTCTTATGAAGAGCAACCAGTGTGGATTCTTGATCGTCGTGATCAAGTTCTCTGAAATAAGACCATACCGCTGGTAAAAGTTTTATGGAGAAATCATCGAATCGAAGAAGCGACGTGGGAAACTGAAAGTCAAATGCGAGCCAAATACCCGCACATTTTCGAAAATTAAGGTACGTCAAGTTTGGGGACAAACTTCTATTTAGGAGGGGAGAAATGTGACACCCTAAATATTTAATTAATACCACAACCAACCACGATTATTAATAAAAATAATAATAATCTATAATAGTAAAATAAAATAATTAATTTTGTAATTGTATGCGATAAAGTATAATTTAATAATAATAAGAATAATAATAATGGAAGTAATAAAATAAATAAGCTATACATGCTATGTAAATTAATTTGTCATTGTGGTTATCAAATATATGATGAGGAGATTTATTTAGGGGCTAAGTTAATCACTAATTAATGTGAGAAGGTTAGCATGTATAGATATAATTGAACAAATTAAGTACCATTAATTACAAGGATTGTGAATCTGCTGAGATGAAGGAGTGGGGGGCCATCTGGACACCTAGGATTAGAGAGGGGAGGTGGGTTATCACCTTAGGGCCATTAGATAAGGATGAGTCATCACTTAAAGTTATTTGTATAAATAGGGGGAGGAGGTGTTATAAAGTGAACGGATAAACAAAGAAAAAAAGAAAAAGAAAGAGAAGGAGAAGGAAAAAATAAAATAAAATAGAGAGTAAGGGAGGGGCCGAAAACCAACGGAAATATAAAGAAATTAGTAAGACTCAATCTTAAGGTGAGTTATATTATACCTTGAGTTACCATAATATATTTTATGTATGTTTTAACTTACCATAATTTATTTTATACAAGTTATGTTTTATAAATTTTATTAATATTTCAATTACGTGGGTTATTTTCTGAATTCTATTTGTTTAGAATGAAACCCATGGATATGTTTATTTAAATTTTAGAAAGTATTTGACAATGACCTTATAAACAATTATGTTTTGTAAGTATCACCATAGGAGTCCCACGCCTTCGGGGACTTAAATAACCATTAGCCTCTGTCTTGCCACTTTGTGGTCCTCTGTTTGTCATGGATCTATTGACCTCTGTTCTGACTATCACTTCTGTGACCTCTGTTCTGTTCTGTATCGTAGTTATGGTTATTTATTTATATAATTTATATATTTCAGTTTCTGCCACTTAAATGATTTATTTACCAAATTAAGTTATGTAAATGTTTTGGCTTAACTAACTATCCATAGTTATTTTGTATTCCCTATACTCTTGGCATAATATTTCTCACTCTGCTGTGTGCTTATAGCTATTACCCTTTCAGGTGATGAGATGTAAGGAAGACCCATAATCTCGTGTAGTGGAACCTGTGCAAGAAATTGATGCAAATCCGTTAATTTGTTTTTCTTTTCTTTTCTTCCTGACATTTTTTTTCTGATGGCCGATCGCTGCTTAATAAAATAATAAAAGCCTATGGATGTACTCTATTTTTTTAAATAGTAAAATGAAGTAACTTTCTATTTAATTATTTTTATTTCTGTTTGCCTCCGCTTGCACAGTTTAATTTGCTACGATTAGAATAAATTAGTAAGTTGCGATTCTAACCCTAAGCCCCTGGGGTTGGGTTGGGTCATGACAAACATGACATTTTTCGGCATTCTCCGGCAATAATCAACAACTAAATCAAACAATAGTTTTCAATTTTGTACTTTCGAACCAAATATAAATTATTAACATACAACTATTTTTTAAGTTGATTTTCAAATATATAAAATATTTTCGAAAGTTGATTTTCACATAGGTGCAACATTTTGGAACTAGTTTTTGGAATGATTTGCGAGAATGAAAAAAAAAAACTTCTAAACAAAAAAACTCACATGTGCACTGAGTTAATCAAATGTGTGGAAGTAGAATTTTCCAAAACACACCCACAAAAAAGACTATTTCTGTCTTTTATTATATATCTTCAACTTTATCACATATTTATTAATTATATCACTTATTATTGATAATTTCTTATTCATTTAATTTAATTATACATACATACATATATATACAACTAATTATTTAACCTAATAAAACTTTTTTTTTTCTTCTCTTTATTACATATATATACACATATTGTGCCATCTTAATCGTAAATTGTCGATTCTTGAAAAATGGATGTTTGGACTAATTGATTGTTAGGAACCTTAAGTGTATGCTTATAATCTTGTTGATGCTTGGACTAAACACGATGGTCTTGCAATGGATCGAAATACATATACATACCCTAATTTTGAACCATTTTAGGGACCCTCCGGTGAAATTGTAGGTATAGAGATTGGTTTTGGCGGCGAATGAGCTCATGGTCAAACAAAGATTCTTGATGGTGGATAAGTTCAGGGCCTGTTTGGCATACCCATTGAAGGCATTAATCAGTTTGGAAGCCCCTCTGGTAGCAAAGAAATTGAGGTTATTGAGAAGAAGAAGAAGAAGAAGAAGAAGAAGAAGAAGAAGGATGGGTAAAGGGGGGTAAAAGTGTGTGGAAGAAGGGTTTAGGTGATGCGTGTACAAATGATATGAGTTAGGCTATAATTGAAATATCAAGTGCATAGAATGGGAAAAAAAAAAATAATAATTAAATTAATATATGTGTGTACTGATGTAAGTAGGTGTGTGGAAATGGAATTTTCCCATTATTTTCCCTTTCTGTTATGTCCTGAATTGGATAATTATCCAAACAGAGAAAAACATTTTCCACTGTGATTTACTCCCTCTGTGACTCCGTCCCATTTTGTTGGTCCACTTTTCTATTTTAGTCTGTCTCAACATATTTGTCTACTTTTTATTTTGGGATACTAAATTTTGTTAGATTTTTAAAATTGCCCCTATAAATTATTATAAATACATTTTAAAATTAAAATAGAAGGACAATGGTGGAAAAAAAGTTCAAAATTTGAATTAAAATGTAAGGGTAATTCTATTTACATACCATCAATCCTCTCAATACACACCATTTAACCATTGGATGATTCTATTTACACACTACTGATACTCTTAGTATACACCATTAGTAAATTAAATTTATATTCCAATAATATCCTTTACGCTGTGTTTAGTTGAGGGATTTGGAAAGGAAAAAAAAAAAGTATGTGAAACTAAGTAAAATCTATGTATATTTTATTCATATTTCACTTATATTTTCCATTTCCCTTTCCAATTCTCTCATCAAATCTTCCAACCAAACACAGTGTTAATGAAATGACTATTAAGGACAACATGATGTGTATTCTACCCATTCAAAAATTTCATATTTAAAAACACAAAATACTCTTCACACATCATCATCCATATAAGATTTGGGATTTTAACATATAAACATTGTATTTTTTCATCATCTTCACCATTAACATACATTCATGATATCATTCATTATCAATTAGCTCACTTCATTCTTTTCTCCATTATACTTATTTTTTAAACTCAAAACATTATTGTCTTTGAAGATTTAGGATTAAGAACATTGAAATCAATTAGTTTTGAAGATTTGTACACCATAGATGACACTAAGATGGTTGGTTCCAATATAAACATTGAAAATGTTGATTTGAATATTAAAAAAGTAAGTTTATGACTTAACTTTTTGATTTTTTATTTATCTCGTTCTTATGTTAGGAAGATGAGTTTGTTCGTCGTATTCGGATAATCAGAGTTGAACTTTTACATAATGTTTGATTATTTACATTTGAAGATTGACCACATATTAAATGTTCATACATAAAAAAATGAACATATTAAGTTAGTTTGGTTAAAATAAATTAAACTTTTATTTGTTGTTCAGATATAAAAATTTGAACACATTAAGTTTGTTCAACTCTATATTCTTGAACATGACTAATTTGATGAATTTATTAAATTTTTTACAAAATTCTATTCCCACCCAATGTATCAATGTTAAAAGTGATTGTGTTGTTGACTACAAAAGTAATTTGTTACTAAAGAGGTACGCTCATGTTTCATCATCTTTACCATTAACATACACTCATGAATCAAGGATGATAAGGGCTATCTGAAATGACGACGAGAAACGAGAGTTTGACATTGACAATGAAGATTAATATCGGCAAATGTTAATCATATTATTTAATTTTGATGATGTCTAAAATATTATTTGTATTATTTACTTTTGATGATGTCTAAAATATTATTTGTAACAATTTAGATTTTTTTAATGTACATATTTATTTGACACAAAATATTATCTTTTTAAAATATATATATTTGTTAAATATTAATTAAATAAAAATATTTTTGAAAACTTTACTATTCACTTTTTGAAAATTGAGGCTAATCACTATTCACTTTTTGACCAAATTAAAAATTGATTAATTATATTATTTTGACAAAAATGATGGATTGGTTATATTATTTTGACAAATTTGATATTGATAGGTTGTCTTGTTTTGACAAAATTAATATGGAGTGGTAGAATATATTTAGTTTAAAATCTCTACAACATGTACAATATTTTAAAAAGAGCATATATTTTCAGATCCATCATAAAAATTATTTAAAGATATTTTTTTGTGTATGCAAATATTTGATTAGAACATTATATATATATAACTTTATATATATAATGCATATAATACAAATAGTATACATCACGGAGCAATTATATTTTTTTTACACAACATTGATTGTATCATATATATTAGTGTGTGGAAACATTGAATATTAGCATATGAACACATTAATTATTAGCATGTGGAAAGTCATACAAGATATAATTCAAATTAATTTTTCTTTTTCTTTTTGTACACTTTTGACTAATACCTAAAGATGTTCAAATTTGCAAGAGTGCAAATTTTCTTACACGTGATTCTCTTCCAAACTAATGTCATCCATGACGTCAGCAAAGAGCGTGCTTATGTAAGCCATGGCGTCAGCAAGGAGTGTCTAACGGGTATATTTTTGTGTATAAATAGAAGTGTTGTGTGTGGAGAAAAATTAAGAACTTGAAGAGAAAATTTCCTGTGAGCTCCAAATTGTATTTTGCTCTTTCACTTTCAGATCTAAGTCTAGTCTTTGTTTTTACACTTTCATATCTACTCTTTGTGAGAGAATTATTGTAAAAGAGGGTTTAAGTACCACTTATTTTTATTACTTATTTTTGTGAGAGATTTTGTAAGGGTAAAGCATTTATTGTTGAGTGAGGCTCAATAGATAAGAGTAAGTCCTGTGCCAAATCCATAAGCTTGGTGGTGTATTTATTCAATTGATAGTAAAGAAATTCTCAAGGAGGTTCCTTGAGGAGTGGACGTAGGCCTGGCGTGCCGAATCACTATAAATCGCAGTGTTTGATTTTCTCTTCCTATCTCTTTTACTTTTATATTGATAATTATTATTCTGTTTTTTTTTATTTATTAAAATTCTGAATATTGTGTTAATTTTAATATTGTGAAATTTTTAATAACCCAATTCACCCCCCCTCTTGGGTTGCCTATCTGGGATAACAACAAACATGGAGGCCAAATGAAACACTCCACCAGTGATTTGAAATGATGAGACGATAAGATGAGACACAACGAGAGTTCAACACCACATGGAGATCAACACCAGTAAAAATGGAGGCCGAATGAAACCTTTGCTAATGATGGAGATCAAGACCGACGAAGATGGTTTATGTTCTGAAGATTGTCAGGATTTTGTGTGCTGAGAGTGTTAGTGGTGTGTAAATATAGTCACCGAGTGGTGCTATTAGCACCCCATGAATTATTTTGGACTCCCCGTTTCTTTAAGCCCCTATTTATAAATTTTGAAACCCTCAAAATTTCTTTTCCCTCCCTTAATATCAAAATTATCCTTGTGAAAATATTCTATCCATTGAATGCACACCTCCCACACCCCAAAAAAAATCCTCTTCCAAAAAACCTTAACAAAACCCACCAAGAAGAAGAAGAGCCAATGTGATTATTGTCTCTGCTGCCTTATCTACCATTGTCGCAGTTGGCATGTTCTCTCCCCCCCTCTCTCTCTCTCTATATATATACATAATTTCTTAGTTTTCTCATAATAATTTCTTCTCTTGCAGGAAAAAAAATTATAATAATTGGTTTGGTTGATATTACAAAACTGTGAGTTCAACAGAGAATTATACAACAATATTATCAAAGCTACATGTGATGAAGGAATAACTTTTGAACCTGATAATGGATTTGGACTATTTTCGATAACTTCTGCAAGTGTTAAAATTTTTGACCATTCAATGTGTTAAGAAATTTTTATATTCGGACCTGCATTCCCGAACATTACTTATTTGTTCGGAAATGCCTTTCGGAACAAATAAGTAATGTCCTGGTCTGTATTCCCGAACTTGAAAAAATAAAGGGTGTGTTTGGTTTGTGTTTATAGAATAGTTTTTTAAATAAAAAGTACGAAAATTGGTTTGGTTTGCCTTTTTTTAGAAATGGTTTTGAAAATTTGTTTTGGGAGAGAGTTTTTAAAAAAGTGATTGATTTGATGTGTATAAGAGAGAGTGATTTTGGAAAGTAGGTAACTAAACAAAATTTTGAGATTTTTTTTGAAAAAATTTGTTTGGTTCGATTACTCTTGAAAATTTATTTGTAAATAATTTTTTTCAAAAATTTTTCTGAAAAACAAACCAAACAAGGCCAAAAATTTCTGCAAGCCTTAACAATTTTGACCGTTCAATGTGTTAAGAAATTTCCATGTTCGGACCTGCATTCCCGATCAAATAATAAATGTTCGATTACTGGTTCCTGAACAAATAAACAATGTTCGGGCCTGTGTTCCCGAATTTCGATCATATGTTCGGGAGTTCAGTCCCGAAAAAATGACTAACTGATTTTATTATTTTTGTCATTTTTTTTTTAGAAACTTACCCTTACAATGCTAATCTCTTCTAAACTAAGAACAACATCAAAGCTATGAACCTCCTCTAAGGTTTTATTGTTCTACTCCTCTCGTCTTATGGAGTTGTGGTTACTAAAAAACTTCCACTCATTGTCATTACCGGAGAAGTGTAGGTAGTCAAATGATTGCCACTTTTATCACTAGAATATTTTGCCACCAAAGGGTTTTCAAGGTTTTGAGGATGCGTAGGTTTTGAATGTGGGATTTGGGAAAGATGGATAGGTGGTGATGGAGGTAGATACTCTCATAAACCCTAATTCATGATGTAGTGGATGTGTAGGTTTAATTGTCAGATGGGGTATCCCAAAATTAATGATATCCTTTTTAGTAATTTTATTTGAAGTTATTATTGTAATAAAAAAAGTTAAAGATTGAGAAGTCCAAAATAATTTATGAGGTGCTAATAGCAGCACTCATAATCACCATTAACCATTAAATTTATATGACAATAATATCCTCAAGTAAAATGACTATTAATGATAATATATGAGTGTGTATATACTCATTTCAACAATTCATATATGAAAATACAAATATCTCTATACACACTATCACCTAGATCAAATCTCTTTTCTATTACTTTTCAAACTCAAAGTATTATGTTTTGGAAGATTTAGGGTTTTAAAATATTGAAATCAATTGATTTTAAAGATTTACGTACTATGGATGATATTAATTTTGAACAAAACAACAATGAAAATGTTAACTTACTTTATTATTTATCTTGTTTGTATTGATTTAGAATAAAAGACCGTTGTCTATCTTTATAACAATGGCCTATTCGATCCGTGCACATGTAGAGTCAAATATTTACAAAGTGTTCAATTATTTATATTTAAACATAACATTTTGTTCACATTATTAAAGTTGAACAAATATTAAACGTTCATATATTAAAAATTGAATATTATGGTTTAATTCAAATTTAAATTTGTGAACATCTTAAGTTTGTCTAACATTATATTTGTGAACAATATTAAAACTGTTTTTTTATTAAAATTTTTATAGAATACCACACCAATTGCTTTGTCGCCGTAAAATTTCAATACGCTGTTTGCTCCTTGTCGTTTGCTCTCACGTTGCTTCCATAGATTCAACACAAATCGGGACGAGAGAGGCACATATGAATCTAAAATTATCATGAATTGTATTTTGGATCTTAACATCCTTTCAACTTTGATGGTGTGTACATCATTTTCTGTTAAGGTGTGTGTTGTGTTGTGTAGATTAAGCTAAAAGAGTAATGTTATGGTGTGTGTTAAGTAAAAAATTAAAAGTTCAAAATATTATTAATATGAACTAAATAATGATGTATACTGAAAGGATTGATAGTGTATAAATAGAATCATCCAAAATATAATAATTACATATCTCTTTAATAAATTGAATTTTCTATAATAGACGAATAATTGGGACAGAGGAAGTATTTTTTCCTCCAACCTAATCATTTCTTTTATTTTCTCTCCTACCTCAATGACTGTATGCAAAACACAATGAAAGCTTTGAGAGGAGTTTTGTACAGGGAAAGGGATAGAAAAAGTGGGGGGGAATAGTTGTGAAATCCCCCCTCCACAAATCTTTTCCTTTTGGATCATATTCCCTTTTCCCTCCACAAATCATTCTTCAAATCTTTAATCCAAACACAACTTCTCATTTCAAATATTGGAAATCAACTACCAGTTCTTCATCCAAACACAACCTTAAAGCAAAAAAAGAGTAACTAGTGCAACTGCATATAAGCCATGATTTCCTTTGCTGTACATTGATTCTTCTGTTGTATATTTCACAAATCTTAAGCACCTCTCCTCAGTACAGCATCTATCTGTTCAAGCCCTGTTTGGTGGATACGCATCAATGTCTCTAGCTCCTCCATTGACCGACCTTCCAAGCCTATCCCATACAGAGGAGCATGCAGTGCCATCTCTTCAATAAGGGTAACATGAAAACGTTGCTGCAGAACCACACAGGCATCATTGAAAATTGAAAATAGTGAGCCAAAAAAAAGGCCAAAACACATGAGTTATAGAATGCAGTAAATATGCTGATCCTGAACTGTGTTTGAGACCGAAGAAAATTGTTTTAGTTGTCGCTTTAGCTACTTTGAACATGATCAACATACAAAATACTATTTCATCAATTATAAATCATAAACAATATCATCAAACGAATTTAAATATTGAATAGATCATCCATAAAAATACATAAATAAATCCCTATTATTTTGTATGAGTAATATTATAGTGTCAACATTTTTCAAAGGTTTGTACCAAAAATTCCACTGGACCAACACAAATAGAAGTCGAGAATATAAACAGTACAAATTGTCATTCTTCCTATAAACAGTTGCTTTAGAATCTAGAAAACTTAGAGATAATTCTAAATCATCTCGCTGACTCACACCTACTATAGAGCGAGTGCCCATTATTATAGAGAAGGAAGCATTTATAGTGATCAGTTTTCGTCTGTTGCACACAATGGCACTACATTCAACCAAAACTTCCGGCTATTTAACATTTCATGGGCCATATGCCAAATTTTCTAGAAATTTTTTTTTTGATCGGCGCCAAATTTTCTAGATGATAATCAGATTTTCTAGTGATGTCCTAAGGATATGAACTCTTGGATTTACCTGTAGTAGCTCCAAAACAAATTTATGAACTTGCGAGGAGATACAAACCTGGCAGGCACTAAAATTTGCTTCCATCCCATGAATGTCTGTTTCAAGTTGGTTAATTCTTTCGTCCTTGTCCAACTTCTCCCGTTCAAGTTGCTCCACTGTTAGTTTCAATTGCCCAATCTCATCCTGAAGTGAATGCATAACATTCATTTGAACCTCGTTCTCTCCAGCATAGAAATTCAATTCGTCATCAGATCTTTTCCTATCAGACTCTGCAGTCTTCAGCCTTTCAGCAAGATCATTCCTCTCTTCTTCTAGTCTCTATGGTCATACATAAAAAATCTCAAAAAAGGTAATAAAATGAAGCAAACAAAAGAACACTTAATACAAACAAGTGCAAAAGGAAAGACAGCAGGGTGAATTTAAAGAAAAATAAACCTTTAACAAACTATCATCAAAAGTGCAGGTTTATGTTGAGTGGTTACCAAAGAAGCATGGACACGGACACGTGACACGACACGGATACAACACGGATACGCAAACACGGAAATTTTCAAAAAATATAGGACACGACACGTAAGGAATATGCACAGAATATATAATTTTATATATTTATTATACGTCATATATATGAACATGTCATTTTAAGACAACAAATAAATACAATATAACACTAATTTCTATAAATTGACATTATTTTTCCTTTATCATCTTATTCTAAGTTATTTTGTTCAAACTTATAATGAATTTCGTGTGTCTAGTCAATGGACACGCGTTACCTCCAAGTGTCCAAAGAGTGTCTGAAGAGTGTTCGAGTCCTAAATTCTTTATAAACAACTAGGACACGTTTGGATGAGTGTTAGACATGTGTCGGGAGGGTGTCCAATAAGTGTCGTGTCCGTACGGACACGACACGGATACGCTACCTTTTTAGAAGTGTTCGTGGTGTTGGAATGTGACCCACATCGCTTAGAGTTGCTCCATCTGTGCTAATTATAAACCTCCAGTTTCCCTCTCCTTAATACTTGGGTTTTAAAGATAAGTGTGGGTTGAGCTTTTTAATTTGGTATCAAAATTTGATTGGGCCTGTGATTGGTGTGCCATTTGTCCGGCTATTGTATGTTGTGATCCAGGAGGGTGTGTTGGAATGTGTCCCACATCTCGCCTGAAGTTGCCCCATTTATGCTGGTTATAAAGCTCCAGTTCCCTCTCCTTAATATCTGGGTTATAAGGATAAGTGTTCTTAGGTGGTTACTAACATAGTTATAGCAAAAAATTCCACTAGTACGTCTTTTCAGACTAATAAGTGTTCTTAGGTGGTTACTAACATAGTTATAGCAGAAAATTCCATTAGTACGTCTTTTCAGACTAAATGGCCACGTTGCACAACAACGGATTATTTTTCCAATTAACCAACACAAATTGAAGCAGATAATAGGAATCATAGAAGTGGCATTCTTCCTATAAACATTTGCTTTAGAATCTAGAAAAGGTATATAATTGTAAATCATCTCATCGCTACTATAGTGCGAGTGTGTCCATTGCTATAGAGGAGGAAACATTTAGTGACCAGTTCTTGTCTGTTGCACACAATGGCACTGCATTCAACTAAGCCTTCAGGCTATTTTACATTTCATGAAACTTGTGCCTGATTTTCTAGATTATAAGCCAATTTTCTAGTGATTTGGTCCTCAGGATCTGATATACTAGAGAGCATTTTTCTGCAGGGCTTTTCTGAAATCTCCAGCAGGTAGGGAACAAGGAACACGAGAATCTGTTGAAGATATTATATATGTATGTATATTTTTTTTAAAATTTTTTTTGTCAAGTAAAATATATTAAAGGGGCACCAAGGGGGTGCACCCCGTATACAAAACTTCTCTACTTTAACATCAAGCAAAGACTATTCAAAATTCTCTACAAGATTCAAAAATAGGTTCAGAGAACCCCAGCTATCCCTTTTGTCTGGAAGAAAATCACTCAATAGGGCTAGGAAGAGATGCGTCACTGAACACCAACTACACAAAATAAACAAAATTATAAGTTTAAAAAAGCCTCTTCTTTCTTGTCCAAAACTAGGCTTTTCAGGATGTTGGCAATTGAAAGAGGTTAAAAGAAGAGAACTGTAGTTTTTGATTATTTATTTAAAAAGAAGAGAACTGTAGCACCCCTCTTCTTTTTATATGTACATTTTTTTATTTCAATAATTTTTTATGTATATTACCAGCAGGAAAGAAAGGAATAAAAAAAAAAAATCCTTGTTCATACGTGAGCCCTAAACTCTTGGATTAACCTGTAGTAGCTCCAAAAAAAATGGATGAACTTGAGAGGAGATACAAACCTGGAAGGCACTAAAATTTGCTTCCATCCCATTAATGTCTGTTTCAAGTTGGTTAATCCTTTCGTCCTTGTCCAACTTCTCTCGTTCAAGTTGCTCCACTGTTAGTTTCAATTGCCCGATCTCATCCTGAAGTGAATGCATAACATTTGTTTGAACCTCGTTCAAGCAATTCAATTTGTCAACAGATCTTTTCCTAGCAGACTCTGCAGTCTTCAGCCTTTCAGCAAGAACATTCTTCTCTTCTTCTAGTCTCTAAGGACATACATAAAAATTTTAATGAAGTAATAAAATTGCTCTCTCCTAGAGATACAATACCAGAAATAAAAATAAAAAAATAAAAACTTCAGGTGAAAGAAAGCAAGTTGTTCACGAGGGGGCTCAAAATAACAAATAATTGAAGTATAATCTTAATAAAATGAAGCAAACAAAAGAGGAATTCAAACAAACAAGTGCAAAAAGAAAGACAGCAAGTATATTTAAAGAAAAATAAACCTTTAACAAACTATCATCAAAAGTGCAGGTGTGTTTTTTGAGTGGTTACTAACTTAGTTATAGCAAAAAATTGAACTAGTATGCCTTTTCAGACTAACTGGCCGCATTGCACAACAATGGATTAGTTTTCCAACTAACACTAAATTCCATAAAGCAACAGATAAAATTCAAGTTTTCTTTTGCATGCATAATTTCTACAGGAAATTTTTAAGAGGTATTCTGTTACACTGTTAGCTTGCAAAACATAAAGAGGAATCAGGAAGACACTCACTGGTAAGAATGATTATAAATTCAATCATTAGAGAGTATTAGCATATATAGATTTATATTTTTTTGATCAGCAACATGAAAATTTTAATAAAAAGGAATTTAGCATACATAGATAACACTCAACAGCATTGTAAAGTTAACCATGTAAAAGAGACACTTATTAATTGTCAGCCACATATGATGCAGAGAAAATCCAACATAACTACATAATGATGTTTTTCAGCACCCATAAAAACACAGCAATGAGTCATGCAGTTTCTTATGTGGTTACATGATTGCAAACTGTTCAAGGTATTATGTCACCTAGTCAATACCTAGGGCTCCCATTCTGATCAAACCTCGCCACTATGCCACTTAGTGAAATTTGAACAAGTTCAGTCACATTTAAATGGGTATTATTGATGCTCTCGGTCATATCCTAAAGGCTTTCAAATGCTGGTCATGACAACATTATGCTTAAAATCTAGGATCATAGCTGCAGTCAGCCATTCAAAGCCGAATATTTCCAACATCTAACAATCTAAAATGAGGTCAATAAATCCAGCATTTTGGTTTCCGTCAAACATCCATAGTAATATGTTCCGATGTGCATGGAACAATGAATAATTACAGATTTACCAACTCAAAACCATGCGCAATAGCCCACCCTATAGATTAACCCCAGAAATAGGAACATAGCAAGGCGCAACAATCCATGCCCCATAAACAACTTGCTTAGATATGCTGAACACTACATATCATCATGATCAAAATGACATGTTAAAAATGTTTAAAGAAGCCCCACTTTTTTCCTAGTTGGGTGGTCTTAGGACAGATGGAATTCCATATAGAAAAAGTTACTCTCCTTGAAACTTCATGTAATCTATTGATCTATTTTTTATTTATTTTGATGGTATCACCTCATTAGAATTCTTACCACATTCCCCCGGGCATCATCCCCTCCAACAGATCTTCCATAAATCTCTTAATTTATTTCTGCTTCTGTCACCAAGGCATTTAAGACATGGTTAAACCAGTGAATTGCTAACTCCTATTGAGTCAAATAGTGATACGTAAATTAGGGTACGCAAGTTTCTAAAATGATATTTAAGAATTGAAAAAACTAGCTATAGCTCAAAAATCATGATTCAAGATTCATACACCATCATAGAATTAGGAATCATAAACTTCCTTCCATACTCCTCATTACACTTTGCCATACGTACAATTGCATATTTATTACTAACACATGGTGTCTAGGTTTTTGTGCGTGCTTTATTGATTACTAGAGCATATATATAATCAATTTTCTCAGTTATCATCCTAAAATATATGCTTTTAAAAAGAGAGGGAGAGAAAAAAATGTTTTCCTTATTATTTTTTCCATCCAAAAAATCATTAGCACACATTTTCGATAGCACTCTAAATTCATGAATTTGAAGCCATGTCATACCTTCAAATCATCACTATTCCTCGACTTTAGTAGAGAGAATTGTGTCTCCCAATTATGAAGACTGTCCTCATAAACATTTTTCTCTGCAGATAGCTTTGTAATTTCATCATTCTTCTGTGATCGACACAATTCAAGCTGATGCTTGAGATCCTTCTTTTCCTTAGCAGAACGGTCTATCTCAAGCTTCAATTTAGACTGCCAAATTCATGGAAAAACTCAAAATTAGAATGTGTGATGGCATTTAAATGAGCCAAAATCAGCAGACAGTAGTGATTGGATACCTTAAAACGGTTAGTAGTGGCCTCAGATTTACTTAGCTTTTCTGACAAACTAGCCTTTTCTCTAACCATATTGGCATGTTCAGCTCTTTTTTCTTCCTGTGTACGCAAATTTTGGTCCTCACTAACATGTAGCTGATCTCTAAGAGTTGCAAGCTTAACATTGGCAACCTCAGAGACCTCCCTCATCATCTTAAAAATTGGTCCAGCAAGTCCCAGTTCCTCATTAACCAAGAATAGCAAAGTACTGAAATCTCTATCTGCTTGATGTACATTTTCAGTGTGGCTTATCGCATGATCAACTAGTCCTTTAAGCATCATCTTATGATAACTCTCATCAGCAAACAATCTAAACAACGTAGCATAAAACATCTGTGCAAACTGATACACTCTGGAGTCGAGAGAGAGAGAGAAACTTTCAACAAGATCCATAAGCAAGACAAAAGCATAAGCTTCAATCAGAGATGGCTCAATTTTTTCATCGGCTGCTACATCTCTTTGCTGGTTTTCTCCAGCCAAAACAATTGGGCCAATATTTAGTCTTAAGGCAAGACATCTTTCCAAGACCGTGGACACTGAGTGAACCACAATGGATCCTTGAGAAACAGCTCTCTCAAAAACTTGGAAAGCTTCACGTTTGAGCAAAGGTACAGATAACAGCTGAATTAAAGTGAAGATATCAGAAAAATGACAATTTTCACGAAGAATCTGATCATCCATCATATTCAACCCTGTAGTCCTATGTTCATCTTCGTCATATAAGAAGGTTCCACCAGAGGTAGTTAAATCTTTGTCATCAAGTTCAAAACTGGAATCAATATCTCTCAAGAAAGCTTTGGCAATTTCACCGCAATTAGTTACAATTTCGCTTAGGAAATTCAACACACAAGGTGATACCTCAATCCCCAACCTACACAGCCTTACACGAACAACCCTGACCTACAAATAGGGAGAAAACAAGATTTAAAATAAGAACAACTCAGAAGATAATCCAACTTCTAACTTAGTTGTTCCTGTACATACAGCTTTAGAAATATGCTGACAATGAGAAGCAGCCTCGAATAAAAAGCCAATGGTAGTTGCAAGTGCTCCATCATTTGACTTTACCACCAGTTTGGAAGTAAGGAAAAACACATGTTCCTGCACCTCACTGCTGAGGTCCAATTGAATAATGACAGAAAAGACCTGTGGAGAAAAATAAAAGAAGGTTTATACAGGACGATGGTACTAAAAAATAGTTTACAATATATGGTATGGCTTCATTCCCATTCCCTAGCACTTCATGTTCATGGTGTTGGTCTGAAAGACAATATAAAAAAGGCTACAACGTCATGGAGAATGAGGGATTCAAACTCTAGGTCAATCCTAACCCAAATCCTAAAGCACACAAAAGGAATCTTCCGGCATTTGCATTGGAGGTTCTAACAATGAAGGACTAAAATTTGCATACAAATCAAAATCTTTGTAATTTATCCTCCTGCAAAAGAAAAATGAACCCAACTAAACGAAAACAAAAATGTTGGAATGAAAACTCATTCCTCCTCAAAATCTAAACCTTGGAAAACTGCTAAAAGACTTTCGAATTTCACAACAAACAGTAAAAGAAGAACAAAACTGAAATGAACAAAAGAAAGGAAGAGGAATATCCAATACCAAATGAAAGGTTTAAATAAGCAAAATGTTCTTGAAAGGTCATTTGAAAAACCTTTTGTGTTCATGTGAATACAGCAGATTTATGCCAAATCTTACAAGAGTTCAGGATCCCATGTATCGGATTAATAAAGGAAGGAAACTCATAAAACAAGACCGTGAATCTTGTGCTCAACACAGAATGGATTTGAGTTCTGATTCTATACCCACCAATTTTGTCCAAATTCTATCAAAACTGAAGAATAAGTGTACTGAAATATATGAAATTAAGTTCCTTTACAACATAAAAGAATCATAAGATTTCACAACCAAGATATATACTCTAGCAGCTTTGGGTAGGAACTAGGAAGCCCTATATAAAGGGAAAGGAAAGGTATCTTACTGGTATTTGGAGTTCAGGGTCTGCATCTGGTCTCGAAAGTTGATGTATCAGTGCATAAGCAGCACGTGAATGATCTGAATGATCAACTAGCTTGGGCACCAAAGTAATTAGGTCTAGCTGCAGTTGTTTTGGAGCATTGTCCAGTACATGACAAATCTTTTTTACAGATACAGGCCATCGTTTTGGTTTTGAGCAACCTTGTGGAACAGTATCACAAAGACACTTCAGAGAATTAATTATCATAGATAAGAGCTCCTCAGACGGCTCAGGCCATTTAATCTGGATACAGATCAACAAATAAACACTCCAAGTCATGAATGCAGATGCAATTGTCTACTGAATTTAAAATAAGCATACCTTTAGATCTTGAATAGAATTGATCGTCAAAAGGTCTATTGCTGATGTTTCGCAAGGAGGACTTTCAAGGATAGCTTTTTCGGATACATCAGTTCTCTTCTCCTCTAAGGTCTTATATTTGGGGTATTGAGCAGAATCTTCTGGTCCATTTTGCCTAAGAAATTCTGCTTGACTGAAAACTCCACTTCTATGCGAAGGAGGTTCGGAACTTGTATCATAATAATCTACACTAGACACACTAGATCTGGTTTCCAAGTGTCGGCAATATTCAACTATTATATCTAGAAGTAAATCAATGATTACCTGTTGGGAGGCCTTAGCCTGATTCCACACCTTGATTTGTGAGGACGACAATTCAGCTTCTATATCAATATTTCTAGCGAAGTTATCCATTGCACTTAGCAAATATTTTGCCTTAACAGGTTCAAGGTAATTGCGAAGCTTCAACATAGTACTCCACATCCAACTAGCATCGATCAAAAAAGATTTTGTGACATTGGGCTGTGGAAGGCTATCAATCCTAAGGCCGTTTCTCCTAAGAAAGCTTTCCAATCTGTCGTCTACATTTTCACTAGTTATTTCAAAGTACTCAGGAGGAGTACATTTGTCAAGGTAATTTGAAAGCCCCAATACCTGAAAAGGGAAAATCAACAGTTGAAGAAAGGCATATGTGGAATAGTAAAAGAATAAACAACTAGCACGCACTACATGTTGAAATAATCCAAATAATAGCGTCAATAATAGTAATTACATTCAGATAGCCCATCACTAGTACAAGAAAAATAACCTTCAACGCATACTCAATCCTCTAACAAGGGCCAATGGTCCAGTGGTTCACACTCGGTCCATTAACCTTGAGGTTAAGTCTATATCCAATCTACCTCTCCTAGACCCCCATCCAATGAGGACTAAATTACGTCTACATATAAGAAGCACAGACACATCCAAGAAGGTGCGGGGCTGTGTTGTGTCCGACATGTTTCCAACATTGGCACTCATTGGACACTTCCCGATATGTGTCAAACACACATCCAAATGTGTCGTATTATTTTTATATTTTTTGTAGACCTAGACACGCTTTGGACACTTGGAGAACATCCATCACTTAAACACACATAAAACACATTATAAGTTTGAACAAAATAACTTACAAAATACAATGATAAAAATAAAAATAAAAAAACAATACATATTCATACCTATTAATCTCTCCCTCCCTTAAATTTTGGAAATTAGAGTTCTCTATTATCTTTGAATGAAATTATCAAATATATGACACATAATAATTATATAAAATCATATATTTTGTGCATGTTCCCCAACATGTCGTGTCCTACAAATTTTGAAAATTGACGTGTTGCCATGTCTGTGTTGTGTTGTGTTGTGTTGTGTCACTAACCCGTGTCCATGCTTCTTAGGTGTACATGCTCAATCCTCTCCAGTTGGCATTCCTAATTCAAGTGCATAGGCAACATCCATCACCAGGTGACTGTGCTTCCGTAATTTATGACCTACTGGGACTTCTCAAAATTGTTTTCTAAGTGCACACATCTGAGCATTAATTTCCCCTGATTATCTATAGATATGAATCAGTCATTATTTAAAAAGTACAAAAACTCCTCTTGTTCACACAAGGTATAGGATGTCAGTAGCAAATTTAATGAGTCAAGATGAATTCCTTGAGAGTTTTAGGTGGACCAATTTTATTATGATTATTATTATTATTATTTTTTTTTTTTGGGGGGGGGGGGGGGGGGGGGGGGGGGATTAATTAAATTGGAAAATGGAAATTGCATGCAGTAGATGGTATAGTAATAGCAACATATTGGCAATAATCTTTTCTTGAGGTACATCTAAGATACCAGTTTTGCTTCCTAGTTCATAGAAGGTATGATCACATGACATTTTGAAGCATAATTGAGCTCTACTACATGTTTGGAGTAGAAGGATATGGCTGGTAAAAGATGAAAAACAAACTAGGTCTGAGATCAATAGCAAGAAAAACAAGTGCACAAATAGAAAAAAAAGAAAAAAGAAATAAAGAACAAATTATTACATATCCCAAGAAACAAAAGTCAAGTATTCAGAATATTTAGAATCATACTGAAATTCCAAAACTTAGCTGATCTAAATTTGACATTTATAATCATGATGAAAGCTGTATCAGGAAGGCGGAGGTGAGTCGTCTCACAAGCTTACGTTTTATTTCTATTTTTTCAGCTTTGGACATTACACAATTGTAGGAGAAATACAAAAGAGCCATTTGAAATTCTAAAGAGAAATTCATTTGACAAAGAACAGTATTTACACCTTCAACCTTCAATTGAGTCCCTTACTTTAGGCAACTAGCCATTGTGGTGATTTTCAGAAGTCATTCTTCAATATAATTGTTTTCAAATACATACTACATAGGTTTAACTTCAACTACAACAATAAAATCTTATCTAACTGAAATTATAGTCCTTGATGGGGTGTAATGGTAGTAGAATAAGCTACCCTGGCTTGGCTACTCGTGATAAGGCCTTATCTTTGTATGCACTACGACGTATGCCAGAATGGAATAAATAATAGAAACAATTTGGAATATGCTCTTTCTTCCTTTTAGCTGCAACCCCTTTGAAAACTTGGGAGTAGATGGCAAACCATGACCAAGTTGACAAACATGAGTTTGACTTCAGAAATCAAAACAAATAATACCGGGCATTGGGCTTTGACAATTAATTATCTTATCATAAATAGCATGCGCAGCAGACCAATTACTGGTATATTTCAAAAATACTTGACATAATAGTAAAACCAAACATACTAACCCCTGGTTTTGAAGACTCGGTCGATGGGCCATGATGAAGAATCTGACACAAGAAGATAACCGATTCATGATAAAGAAATCCATTATCTGGGTCCAGAATGTCTGATACTTTCTTGGACATGCTAACACAATACTTTGACTTTATACATACAGTTTCTTCATCATGCCAGCTTGTGGAAATGCATTTATAATTCAGCAAACCCATCCTGAACCTAACCTCAAACACCGTATCAGGATCATTCACAACAGACGGAGAACACTCCAAAATTGCAAAAATCAAGTCTAAACGCTGGCAGACCCCTGCATTACAATCATGTAAACATTCATGATGAGAAAACCACCAAATAAATGAAAAGGCCAAACCAAAAACAACTCAACTAAACCATCTATACTGAGTACTGACTCACCAATCCGACACTTGCATTTGCCAATTTGGAAAGTTTGGCTAACTATTGTTGTTTTGGTTTCTAAAATGTTCTTGAAATGTAAGAAGTTACTCATTCTCCAATAGACAAGCTTGCCTTCATCGACTAACAAGGCGTCACAAACCTTCTCCAAAAATGTCTCCTCCAAAATTAGAACCTCTGCAAAAAAGTTAACGGTGTCCCCAACAAGAAACCCAGAATCCTGATCAAAGAGACTATTCAGAGGCATGAACCGACACCAGCCCAATTCTTTTGTAGCATTGAAGAAACGATTTATCCCGTCAGAGGATTTATCCCAATCCATACTAACAGATTTATCCAAGTTCTTCTGGTTCATCACAGATAACCGAAAAGATATATAATAACTCCAATCAGACAGTTTATCCGGTCTTTCCATAACCTCCAGATAAAATGAAAGGTAACCCGGTGACTGAGATTCCCCTGGTGCCATCAAGCATAAGCATGTAAGCCCATCAGTTCTGTTGCATTTCAAAAGTTACACAAACTAAAAAGCATACCACAAGTTCTAACTGAAACATGTATCAGACAAAGATTAATTCATTTTTATCACCTAAATTGTTGTCATTTTTTCTATATCATCTTTAAACTATCAACTCCATTTATATAGTCCATAGAGTTGTTGATTTCACTCTGTGGTAAAGTTGTAGACACACATCCCAAATCCAATCAGTAACGCTGAAAGCATAACATAATGAGAAAAAGGGTAATTTTACAAATTGAATAACCTAAAGGGTAATGCTAAAATGACCATCTAATTGTAGCATCCTATCTTACTGTGTCAGTCTAATTATCATTTAGGATGACCATGTATTCTTATCATCTTATGTTTACCACATTATGTGTTGAACACTACAATATTGAGTGATGGAACCCATTAAACCAATGTTAAATGGTAAACACAAAACGATAAGAATATATGGTCAGCCTAGCATTATTGTAGTGACATACATGAGTGTGGTGAGACCCACTACACTAATGTTGCATTGACAAGTTACAGGGTAACATAAATATGTTATACAAAACCTAGTAAGTGTAGGCATTATTGTAACCTAAATCATATAACTAAGGAAAATTCTACTATAGACATCCCTTAAAATTCGTGTATCATATGCATTCCTAATTATGTCATTTTCTTCTTTAGTTACAACTAATTTTCTTCTTTAATTATTTATAGTATTATTTTAGTTATGACTCATGAGATTTTTTGTTATGCTAGTTAGGATTTTTTTTTCTTTTAATTATGACTTATAAAATATGGAATTATGCCATTTTATTATTTAGTTATTAGTTATAAGGTACATATGATACATAAACTTTTAAGAGCTGTGTACCGTATTCTTTCCCTATAACTAAACACCCGTCTTTCTTCACTCACATTATATAAGACAACTTACTCATTGCAGCCAAACATTTATCTTGTATGTAACAAATTTTGAAATAACCCTTCTACCAAACAAATTAGGGTTATTTTGAGAAGATAATTAAAAGTCATCTTCTAACTTTTAACCATTTTAGATCACATTATTTTTCATATTTTTTACACATTCTTTCAAAAAAAACCAAAAAAAAAGTTAACTACTAACCATCTCCTCGAAACAATAGTTATTGGTTTCCCGGAAACCTGGTCATTAAAATAAAAAAATAAAAAATAAATTATTGGTTTGGACAACCGGCCCAATTGGACCACATCAACTAAAATAAAAATAAATAAAAAACTAGATAGATAAAATGATACCTGAAAGATCAAATTAAAATGAAACAAATAAATAAAAAAACAATAGTAATTTAGAAGATAAAACTGAAATTAACCCATTAGGTAATAATGCAATTTTAGTAAAAAATACTCAAATAATCAAAACATTAAATTCTGTTAGTTTTACTTGTAAAAAAAAATGTTTATACCTTGTTCTTCCACCACTGCCACTGCCGCCACCACCGGTGGCTCCATTTTTCCCGATCAAATTGCAACATTCCTTGTATCGCCATTATTAATACAGAAACAAAGGCGAAATGTCACCTACGAAGCCTCTTGAGCCGAAACTAAGTTGTTCTCTACCGAATAACCCCAAGAGAGTCGATAGAAATTTGTGTTCTTCTTCTATCTATGAAATTGGCGTTTCGGAGCAACGGAATTTGACTTGGCTTAAATTTCCCTGTTTGGTCATATACGTCAAATTGTGACCGTCTCCGTTTCTGGTCAAGTTTCAATGTGGCTCTTTCTCATCCTACCGTATAAATTTTTAACAAAAAGTCTGTAATGTAATCAATAATGTTTGGTGATTCGAAATTTCATGGTTAGAATGACTCGAACATTTTAAAATGTTGTCTTTTTAGGTATAAAATAATATTATTTTAATACATTCAAACTGTTCAAACCACACAAATTCGGGTCACAAGCATTTTTCTAATGGAATAATCCTTCCTTTTCGAAGAATCTAATTTTTTTGATTGTATAATTATTATATTTTAAAAATATTAATTTTTTAAAAATATTTTTTTGATAGTATATTTTTTTTAAAATATCAATTATTATAATTATACTTTTTGTATTAGTAATGAATTTTAAAAAAAGGTAAAATAGTAAATTCATATTATCTTATTTTTTAATTTTTCGAAAAATACTAATATTTTAAGATAATGAAAAATAAAATAAAAAACTAAAATTTTTGAACGAAGAAGTAATATATGATTATGATACGAGGATAAATGAGAAAAACCACTCTCATATTTTGTTCTAAAATTTATATTAAATTATATTTGAATAAAATAAAATACAGTTTGTGAATAATTAAAGAGATCCATCAAAATTTCAAAAGAAAAGCTCTACGTAACTCTCTCAATTTGACTCTTTCAAATTTTGCAAGAAGCATCACTCCACGGGTCAGCATCAATAATTGGCGTTTCACCAAAAGAAGACAGAATCCATAGAAGATAAAGATTCTCCTCAGATATCAGAAAAATGCACGCCAAGAAAAGACAAAAAAGATTTTTGTAGATATTTTGTGTCTGTAATTATTTGAGTCTGTCAGTAATAAGGATTTTCCTTCACTCACTACTTTAATAAAGCGGATATCTCTTATCTTACTTTATTAAAGAAAAGCTGTGAAAATCTTTATATGTGTCTTGTAAATAAATTATAGTGTCAAAATTTTGTCAAAAAGGGAGGATTGAATGATATGCGATGGGGCCCACAAGCAGTACCCAATATCGTTATCCTAATCCTTTATTGATAAAATTTATCCATAATAGTGATACGAGTCAAAGTATGCATATAATTGCATACATAAAATTTTGTCTTTATCAAGAGTTGTTTTCAAAGTCTATAGTCTAGCCTTTTAGACTTTTGTTTCTTTAGGCTTTTAGATCTTTGTTTTGACGTAAGGAATTTTTGGATTTATATGCATCAAGTTTATGTATAAATTGGCATGCTTGCCAATGGATTGAGCAGAATGAAAAATACAGAAAAAGAAAAACACTACTTCACTCTGCTTTGTAATTTCCAACCCCTCTCAAAAAAAACCTCTAAGTGTATTTTCAGAATTTCAGAGTCTGTAATATAATCTTTGTAAGTATATTTCTTATTAATATGAAGTGTGAGTAGTTTCTCTTTTTCCTTAAATATTTCGAAAGGGTAACTCTTCTATTCTAAAAATTTATTTTCTTTTTGGAAAAAACTAAGTTTATGGAATGCTTGTTTGCTCATTAATATTACATGCTTTGAACCTTCGTAGTATCTTCAGTTTTCTAATTTGTTACTGAGTGACCTTAGCTGAAGAGCCCGTTTGAGCCGTGGATAGGCGTTGGAGGGCAAATTGTAGGCAGAAAGGGAAAAGTAAAAATTAGAGAATAAAAATATACTATGTTGAATGAGGTTTAGTCTCAAGGTGGGAGTACATGTAGTGAAAATAAACATTCCCTAAAAAGAGTTTTTACCATAGAAAAGAATTTTAGAATAAAAGGAGAACAACCCGAGTAGAAATATGGAAATATTGTCTATATAAGAACTTCAAAAAATCAAAAAATTGTGTGATCTTAGACCCTTAGACAAAGACTTTAAGAAAATTTTCAAAAAATTAAAAAATTCCAAAAAATCAAAGTTTGTTAGCATTTAGACGTAGACATTAACTTTCAAAGAATCCACTAGACATAGACTTTAGAAATAGACTTAGACCTTAGGAATAAAAATTAAGTTTCAAAAAAAAAAAAAAATCCAAAAAATATATGCCCTTAGACGAAGACCTTAGGAATAAAATTAAAATTAGTATTGAGTTAATACAAGAATTAGAAGATCAAAAATTTAGATATCAGTTTCTTTTATCATTAGCTTCTGGTAAATCTCTAGAAAATTACAGTTTAAAAATTTCTCAGATAAATAGACAACTAATTATACAACAAGGAGCCTTAAAATTAGCCATACAACAGTTAGAAGTTCTTTTAGCATAACTGTAGAATTAGTCAGATAATTCTCAGCCCAATTTCAAAATAGTGGTAAACCACTAACCCCCAACCCAAAATTGGTATCAGAGCAGTGTTCGGTTTTAGGACAGTGTAAGTTAGTTTATGCATTTTGCTTATGGTAATAGAGTAGTTTTTATTTTTGGAGATTTTAGTTATAAATTTCATGCTATAGTAGCTTTTAATAATTTTAAAATAGGAGTTAGTTTAGTGTATGAAAAGAGTAGAGTATCTAGATTTAGAACTCAGCAGCCATAACCATCGTCTTAGCATAAATAAAAATAATTTCCGTTGTAATTTTGAAAATAGTTATACCCATCAGCTTCATAGTGAAAATAATCCTCAGCTAAATAGTATCATAGATTATCAGATAAATTTTGCAGAAAATATTAAAAAGGACATAGATAAAATTAGTAATCTTTTTATTTCATCCATAGATCATCTCCGTAATAACCGCAGTTTAATTAAGGATCAAGATAAAAAATTAGATTATATCCAAGATCAGTGTAGCTCTATCCTACAAAAGAGAATAGATTTAAATTTAGAAAAATTTCCTACAAAGCTAGAAATAGAAACTTTAATTTCAGCCACAAATCAAATAGCTAAACAAATAGAACAGATTAATCAGATTCAAGATAACTTAAAGCAGAAATTAGAAATTTTAGAACAACTAGTAAGGTCTTAGTATATGAGTAGTGATAAAAAGGCTAATAGAGATTATCTAAATATTTTAAAACAAGCAGAAGATTTTCATAATAACCCAGAAGGAATCAGTAGTTATCAGGGTGTAAGTCAATCAGATAAAATAACAGTCAGACAGAATAATATAGAAATTTTATTTTTAATTAGATTGTGTGAAAAATTTGAATATTTATTAGAACAGATACACAGCTTAGAAAATCGTTTAGCCACTTTAGAACAAATAATAATTCAAAAAGGAAAAGGCGTAGAAGGATCAAATAGACCCAAAACTCAGATAAACGAGGAAGATATAGCTAAATATTTTGAAAAGCTTAAATTACCACCAAAGAAATCAGCCTGTAGAATTTATAGAAAATAAATATGTTTAAACAGCTAATAAAAGGTAGCAGTAGTAAAAAGCGTAATGATGATGAAGATATTAAAGTAGAAGAGTTTATAGATGTAGAACAACAAATAGAAAAATTTTAAAAAGAAAGGTTAGAATTAATCCCAACTAAATATGTGTACAAACTAGGTAAGATACCTAAAAAACAATATTTATTTAAACACTATGGTGAACAGATGATTAGTGTAACTCAAGAAGATGAAAAAATAGAGCTAAATTTAATAGAGAGAGAAAGCTATAAATATGCAGTAAATGAACACCTTAAAATGACTCACTTAGGATTAGTAGTGGTAGGAGTTAAAGCATTAACCAGAGAGAATTTAGGAGCTAAAGTTTTTGTATGTCTTTATGATGATAGATTTAATGATGTAGGACAGAGTATCTTAGGTAGTTATGAATTAGATATGAACTCAAAGGGAGGAATAGTTTATTTTACACCAGATTTCTTATTACCAACCTCAACCTTTCACAAAAAGATAAAAATAGGAATAAAGAGTAGAGGATACAAAATGAAAAAAGGAGAAAAGAATTTATTAGTATGCACAGGATTTTTAGGATTAGTAGTTTCAGAAAGTAATACTCACTATAGACTTACAAATGATCAGATAGTTAAGTTATTAGGCGCAAAAGGTATAAAAGCGTTACCAGCTAAAAAATTTAATTCGGAAGATAATGCAGCATTAGATTGGAAATTAGGAGAATTTTTAGGACAAAAGAGATTAGCCCCTCAAGATAATTTATTATATCAGGCAGCAGATGGAAATTATGCAGTAAGATTTACTCAGTATACTTATGTAGCACCAGAAAAATCCGAAGATGATGAATTTAGTAGTATAGACAGAGAAGAAAATCAAGATAATCATAGTGAAATAAATCAGCTTTATGTAATGACAGAAGAAAAAACAGTATCACAGAACAAGATATATAATATTGATGAGATAGATTTAGAAAATTTCACCTTAGAAGACATGAATAAGATATTAGATGCCAGATATTTCGAATACTTAGCCAGAGGAGATACCCATGATGAAGCAGTGTCATTTTTAGATCAAGAATTCCATACAGAATATGTAGATGATATTATAGAAGATATTATACATCCTAGTAAAATATTTAGAATACCAGAAAAACCTAAGGTAGAAGATACTAAAATATTAGAACACTTTAAGTTAGAAGATACTTTTTATATGAACACAGAAAGCACAGGAACTAGTAACCCCCATTCAACTGTACAAGACCCAGTAGAATCGATGCATTATGAAGTAGGAGGAAGAAGACCATTAGGCAGTTTAGGAAAAAGTCATGCAGATCCAAATAAAAGTTATAAGTTTCATGGAAAGCGTAGACCATTAGATATGAGCATACAATTACAACCTGTAAATAATCAAGGAACCCTTTTAGACTTAGCTAGATTCGACCCTCAGATATGGCAAGTAGTAATAGAAAGATGGGAAAAAGATGCAGTAAAAGCATGGATGACCAATCCCTATGAATCAACAGATATGTGGGAATACATGCAAACACTTTTAGGAGAATCAGCTTCAAATATTTATTTAACCTTTAAAGGAAAATATGAAGAGACAATTAAACAGCTTAAAGAATTAGGAAATAACCCATGGAATTTTACCAGTTTTATTAAAGAGATACTTATAGGATACGACCCTTCTAGAAGAAATGTTTCAGCTCAAAGTTTAGCATTAACTGAATTAGATCAGATAACATTAGGAAGTTGGAAATATATTGTACCTTTTAGTAATGAATATTTAGCCTTAGCAGCTAGAACAGGAAAAAGTTTTGATGAAGAAATAGGAAGTAAATATTTTCGAAAATTACCAGGAGAATTAGGTAGAGAAATAGAAAATAGATGGTCAGTTTATTATGCAGGATTAGCAGAAAAAATAGCCACAGGAGAAATAACAGTAAGAGGAACTTTAGGAATAGGACCTAGAATAATTTTTAGATTTCATCAGCTTAGAGAAAAATGTATAGAAGTTAAAATACAGAAAGATTTGAAAAAACAAAATTATGGTTTTTGTAGCAGTGTAATATATACCCCTCAGCAGTATGAAGATAACTATAATAAGAAAAAATACAAAAGATATGGAAAATATAAAAAGGATAAATATTGGAAGAAAAATTATAGAAAACCCTGGAAAAAACAGAAATTCATTAGGAAAAGTAGAACTTTTAATAGGACAAATTATAAGAAAATACCCAAAGATGAAAGAGATAAAAGAAAACAAAGATATGTTAGAAAGCCCAATAGTAAAAAATGTAATTGTTTTATATGTGGAGAACCCAATCATTTTGCAAAAAATTGTCCAAAAAGATACAAGCCTAATACTAATAAACAGATAGAAAGATTACATATCATAGAAAATTTAGAAGAAGACATAGTCAGCATAAATAGTGATGATTCAGAAGTCTATAGCATAGTTAGTAATTGTGAATATCAATTAGAAGCTATAAGTTCAGACAGTGACTCAGAAAGTGATACAGATGTAGATAATCTTTTAAGACAGCTTAACCAAGAAATAGGAATAAATCCCTCTCAAGAAAGTTTTTATATGATGGAGTGTACTGCAGATACAGAATGTCAACATAATTTTCAAATAGGAATAGGATTTGATACAACTAGATGTAGTTATTGTAAATGGTTTCCAGCTAAAGATAAGAGAGCTCAGTGCTTATTATGTAGCATAACTTACTGTATTATTTGTCTAGAAAAATTAAATATGACACATAAGATACAATTAGAAAATACCAGAGAAGATAATAGCATAGAGAGTAGAGAATTACGACTAGCAAATAGAGAATTAGAAGTACAAGTACGAGAACTCAAAATACAAATACGAGAGATAGAAAGCAAGACTAGTTTTGACATAGAATGTTTAGAATTAGAAAATAGGCAGCTCAAACAACAGTTAGAACAATTTCACAGTAAATACCCCTTAAAAGATAAAATAGTTGAAGATCATATGAACTCTTTAGAATTAGTTAATTTAGTTGATTCTCAACCCTTTAGTCAATACTCTCAAGCCCAACCAGATAATGCCCATTTACCATTCAAATACCCTGTTATACCCAAGTCAAATTTAGTTGAGATTTCTTGTGTACTTAAATTTGTAGAAAAACCCCTTAGCATAGATGCCATGATAGATACAGGAGCCAGTAAATCATACATAGAACAACACGTAGTTCCACCAGGATGGAGTACAGCCTTAGCAACCCCAGCTTTAGTCAGCATAGCAGATGGCACCAAACAGACATATACACATTGCATTAATGGCGCACAGATTAGTTTTCACCATCTAGGTTCTCAAGATCAGCATATAGAATGGTTCCCTTTACCTCAAGTTTGGATTGGGAATTCTAGACAAAATCATCCTTTCATTTTAGGACTTAATTTCATACTTAGCTTACAAGGAGGCATGTTCATCAGCCAACATAACATCAGCTTCTTCAAACGAACTGTACATACACCAACAGCATATAGCCTTAGCACCATCGCCCATTCATCAGAGTTGCGTGCGAAGCGTGGTGGTACCATAGATCAAGTGCCCGCTAGTTTATTATTTCCTAGTAGAAAGATTTTTCCCGAGATAGCCCAAACATACATACCTAAAGAGATAGTAAACCCTTCTTTAGAAAAATTAGAAAATTATGAGATAGAAGATTTCGAAGAATTTCATTTTGAAGATAAAGAAGATTATTGGAACTTAGAGGATTTTCAAGAAATAGCTAACTTAGAATTAATTTTTGCAAAAATAAGAAAAATAAAGAAAAAGCCAACATACAAAAGAACAGAAAATGATTTAGATGAGATAATAAGATTAGCAGAAACAACAGAAATTTTAGGGGAACAGCCCATGAAATATTGGGAGAGAAATAAAATTTTAGCCAGCCTAGATATAAAAAACAGAGATTATAGGATTACTTCAGCACAAATAGATCATACACCAGCAGATGTAGAAGAATTTAGAACTCAGATTAAAGAATTGTTAGACTTAGGAGTAATTAAACCTAGTAATAGTCCACATAGAAGTGCAGCATTTATGGTTAGAAATCATGCAGAGATAAAAAGAGGAAAAGCTAGAATGGTAATAAATTATAAAAGATTAAATGATAATACAGAAGATGATAAATACAATATACCAGATAAAGATCAGCTTATAAATAGGATACAGACAGCAAAGATATTTAGCAAATTTGATTGTAAATCAGGATTTTGGCAGATAAAAATGGAAGAGGAAAGTATACCATGGACAGCCTTCTGTTGCCCACAAGGACATTATGAATGGCTAGTCATGCCTTTTGGATTAAAAAATGCACCTTCCATATTTCAGCGTAAAATGGATAGTATATTTAGTAAATATAGTTTTATATTGGTATATATTGATGACATTTTAGTTTTTAGCCCAGATAAAAATAGTCACATAGATCATTTGTATATAACATTAGAAGAATTCATAAATAATGGAATAATAATTAGTAAGAAAAAGATGGTATTAAATACACCTCACATAGAATTTTTAGGAATGGAGTTAGGAGATGGGAAAATTAGACTACAACCCCATATAGTAAAGAAAATTTTAGATTATCCAGATAGATTAGAAGACACTAAACAGCTTCAATCATTTTTAGGAATTCTAAATTATGCACGAATGTACATTCCCAATCTTAGTAAAATAATAGGACCACTATACAGTAAAACCACACCCACCGGACAAAAATATTTTAATCAACAAGATATAGCCTTAGTTAGAAAAATTAAAGATATTTGTAAAAATTTACCAGACCTGCAGCTTCCCTTAGAATCAGAGTACATAATTGTAGAAACAGATGCAAGCCAACTAGGATGGGGAACAATCTTATTAGCTAAACCTAGTAAATATGATAGTAAGAACAAAGAACGCATTTGTAGATACAGTTCTTGGAAAATTTAAAGAAAAAGATACAACCATGACTAGCTTAGATTTTGAAATACTAGGAGTAGTTTATGCAATAAATAAATTTAGATTATTTTTGCACAAACCTTTTACAATTAGAACAGATTGTGAAGCAATAGTTTAGATTCCATAACAAACTCAATGAGCGTAAATTAAGTACTAGAAGATGGGCAAAATTTTTAGATTGTATAGTAGGGCAAGGATATAAAGTAGAGTTTGAACATATTAAGGGTAGTGATAATAGGCTAACAGATTGGCTAAGTAGGAAAATTTATTTAGAAAAAGAAGATAACCAGTTTAATTTTTGTGCAGATAATGGAGAACAGCAAAAGCAACAAGACCATGAACTTTGGGGGATTCTCTCTTCCCATTCATGAAAGCAAAAAGTTTAGACCTTTAACAGGAATAGAGGTAGATTCAGTTCAGCAGTGTCTCTTAGATAACCTTTGGAACAGCCAGAATCACCCAGCTAAACGTCTTTCCGCCCTAAACTCTCTCAGTATATATTTTTCAAAAATCCAAAATAAACCTTTGTCAAAAAGTTTTTCTTTCTATGTAGTAGCTAAAGGAACCGAGCCCGGTATTTACCATGACTGGACAGAAGTAGAACCCTTAGTTAAAAATTTTACATTACCTCAGTATAAGGGATTTTATCACTTTGAGTCAGCCAGTACTTATGCTCGAAGACAAATAGGAACTAGTTACTTTGTCAGTCAGATAGCTAAAGATTACCTGGACACATTGAGCAAGATGAGATCAACCATCTTTGCTACCAGTGGAGCTCCAGCTAGCCAGATAATTGGAAGCAGTAGTTCAGACAGTAGTAGCAGTTCTAACCCTCAGACAGATCCTCAAAATCCTCTCCAATTATGCAGACATTGTGAAGGCCTTACCAGAAATTTCAAGAAAATTATGGATAAAGGCAAAAGAGTCAGTGAAGAGCTAGACCAGCTCCGAGACGAAGAAAAACAATTGAGAGCAACCGTTCGAACCCTAACCAGCCAGCTTAAAAAATTAGCTCCAGAAAGAACACCAACCTCATTACCTAGCCCAGAAATCAAACAACTCACCAGTGAGGAATTTGACCAATTGAGTGTTAGAATGTATTTCTTCAGACATTCTATCATTCGATCCCTTTGTGAGAAAAGCCAAGCAATAGAAGACCTAAAACCCTATATTTATACCCTAGCCGAAGATAGCAGAAATAACGAGCTAGTTATTATTCAGCAATTTCTTCAGAACCTGTCCATAGCAAGAGTAGACTTCCACCCCGGTTTAGCCTATCAATGGACATACGCTTATAAAGAAGAAGAGCAGCCCTGCCTAGATGAAGAAAACTGCAAAAGAATGCTTGGTAGATGTCAGTGTAACCTAGACTTCAGCATATGCCTTTGCCAGATAAATCTAGCCACATTCGAGCCATTGGAGATAGAAATTCGAGGCAAAACTTGTTCTCTAACAGCTCCAAATTGTTAGATTACGGCTTTGTCTCCAGATTAATTTTTTCAGAACCAGATCAAACAGATAGTTTTGGACACAAACTAGCTCATGCAGTATTAAGCGTAATGGAAGAATTTCATCCATATGTAGAAGCCTTGATAGATAGCAAAATACCAGAATGGAAAGGAATATGGTGTAACCCAGCTAAGCATAAGATTTATATCAGAGGAACTTCAAGCTACCCAGCACTTCTCAATAGAAGACCCTGGCCAAGTAGAAGATCTCCACTCAGAGACCAGCTCAACAAATGGAGAAAGTTTGCTAGTCACTCTCTATTAGCATATAATGGAAATAATAGAATTTTAATTTGTGAAGATAGACATCAGAAGATATATTGCAATCTAGCCATCTCAGGATATCCATTCAGCCAAGAGACATTTATCAATGAAAGTCAATACCCTAACTATAAGCATAGCGTCTCTCATGAATCACCGGTAATGGGAGAAGATGACCAAGAATGGGAGCCACCGATGGGAGATGGGGAAGACTTTTACGACCAACTCTCAGACGCAGATTTGGATGACTTAGCAGATAGAATGTATGGCTGAAAGAAAAAAAAAAAAAAAAAAAAAAAAAGCCAAAAAATTTAGGTTTCGTTTGACAACTGACTATTTTAGTCAAAAAATTACTAAAAAAACCCAAAAGCCAACAACCTATACCAAAAAGTTAAAGATTTCTTTTCTCTCTACTTTTTGCATATCTTTTTGTAAAAAATCAAAAAATCATCCCAAACATACTAATTTTTTTACATCATATTTTATCCAAAAAGCCAAAAAGTTACTAAAAAAACATGTTCTCAAATGAGGCCTAAGATTTTGCATAAATTGAAATCAAAAAGTTATGTTTTCCACACCAACACAATTTTTTGTCTATTCCTCTTCATTTGTTTTTGTTTGTTTGTTTGTTTGTTTTTTTCTTTTCAATTTCTCTACTGTCTTTTATTTCAAAATCTCTATTTTCTTATTTTTTCGTCCCTATTTATATCAAATGAATATATATATATATACACACATACATACATTGTATGATAAATGCTAGCGTCCTATGAATATTGTTTAATGTTGGAAAGTGTGTAAAAAATCTCTTAAAAATATGTAAAAGTATTAAAAAATGTATTAAACCTAGTGAAAAGTGTATTGTGTTCAATAAATATTTTGCCTTCTACTTGTACCTTGGAGCAATTATTAGCAAAACCCATATTGTATTGTATTATATAATTTTTACATGTTTAACACATGACAAAATGTGTATTGATTGAAAATAGAGATAATTTTTGTCTTTTGTCCTCATTTCTTATTTCGTAGTCACATACTTGTCATATGATTAGATTATATTAAAGACTTAAACAATGAAACTTAGAAAGAGACATCGACAATTTGCTAGAAGTGCAGGAAGTTGACTATTACAATTTCATGTGTTGAGACCAAAATAAAATTTGATACAAAGTGCAGGGTTTAAATTGTAATTTACCTATAGATTATTATGAAACTGTTTTGTTTTGACTTTCCAAAATTAACTTTTAAAATTTTAAATTATTTTTGGGTAATTTTTAATAATATTTTTGTTAGTTTTTTAAAAAATTTATTTAATTTAAATGTATTTAAGAAGTATAAAATTTGTGAAGAAATCTGCAAAAAAATTTAATAAATACAAAAGGATAAGAAAATATATTAATTTTTTGTATTTTTTTGTATTTAGTAATTTTTTGTAAAAAAAAATCATAAATTACATATTTTCGTAAGTGTATCTAGATTAAATGGATTCAAAGAGTAAAAAAAAAAATAGTAAAACAATTAAAACTTTTTACTAAAAAAATACAGATTAAAATTTAAAAACTATTTTTGAAAATTTCAAAACCAAATAGAGTGGTTTTGAATTTTTTTTTTTTTTTTGGTTATTATTAATCATTAAAATTTCTAATTTCATAGTTTGTTCGTTATCCAAATCAATAATCATCAAATTTTAATTTTAATTATATAATCAAACAGAAAATGCATGAGACCCCAGTGGGGGTGCTGGGGGTCCCTTCTTATTGGTCCAAAAACTGTTTGTTTGTTTGTTTTTTTTTTTGTTTTTTGTTTTTTGTTTTTTGTTTTTTTTTCCGGCCATTGGCAGCCCCCCACGTGGAGGTGGGGGTGCTCGGGGTCACCCCCCACTGGGGGTCCCCAGCATTACCGTAATCAAACGCTTATTATATTATTTAGATTTAGAAATGAGAGGAAAAAGAAAGATATTTGGTTATCTAATTTAAGTCATTAAAATTGTAACCCCCCAGTTTTTAAAATATAATAACCTCCCTTCTACTTCACTTTTCTCCTTTTGTTATTTGATCGTGAGATTAGTGTAATTTACCATAATTATATTTGCCTACTGTATTTTTAACAAACTTTTGGGATAAGGCAATGGTAAGATAAATTATTTTGTGTGTCTTGAATTGGAATAACATACATGTGTCGACTTAATGATTGACTAAAATTGAATCCGTTTTCAATTTTCAAATTTGACCTAATCAATTTGCGTATTTGCAAGGATTGCCACAAAATCTGTCAATTCGTGCACTAGAGTGCAATTCGTCTTCCAGTGTACACAATTTAGGTGACTTAGGCTTTTGCAGTTGAGCATTCGATGGAAATGGAGTGTTCAGTAAAATTATTGTAGTAGTGAGGATGGCAGTAGCAGGTGACGAGTAATAATAAAGAGATGAGAACAGGTATTGGATAGTTGTCAGTGGGAGAGATTAGTGATGTAGGATTACGGGATTTTTCCAGAAAAAATTAGTGAAATATTTCTCTTTAACTTTATGCAATAAGAAAGATCTAATTTTTTTTTTCGATAAACTATCAATAGGTTCTAATAGTTGGACTTAATTCCCATCAAGTTCTATTGAAAATAAGTCTTGGTAAAATTGTCACTAAAAATAATTTTTTTGTGACAATTTTTTATATATGTTGTTAAAAATTGATACGAAAATGATCAAGAGCTCGAAACATAGTGGCTCGAAACGGCTCGAAACGGCTCGAAACTATGCAAAGGAGCTCTGCACTCTCACATCTCTCTCTCGCTCTCATCCCTCTCATCCCGATCGCCGCAGAGAGGAGCTCGGTGATGGTGGCGGCGAGCTCGATAGCCCAAATCACGGTGATGCCTCGCCGATCAGTCGCAGTTGCACCCCCTCCTGTCGCTGTCGCTGTCGCAGCTCAGCCTCCGCCGTGCCTCCGCCGCTCCTCCGCCTCTGGTTAATGCCCCCTCCTGTCCAGTTCTCCCTTCTCCCTTCCCTTCTTCTTCTTCTTCTTCTTCTTCTTCTCCCTTCTCCTCCTCCTCCTCCTCTTCTTCTTCTTCTTCTTCTTCTTCTTCTTCCCTGTTCTTCGTTTCTGATTGAACAAAAACACAGGAAAAAAAAAAAAAAAAAAAAGAAAAAAAAAAAAAAAAAAAAAGACACCAAAACGACGTCGTTTTGGTGTCGAGCCAAATTCGAGCCAAGGAATTTCGAGCTACGTAGCGGGATCGAAATTGATAATTAGTGATTTTTTTTGTCATGATTTTTATAAATTGTCGCTAAAACTTACAATTAGTGACTTTTTTTATGAAAAATTATTTCCATAGGACCTATTAGATAATAAGTTCACTTATTAAGACCTATACGTAAATACCCCATGTTTTTTTTATTAGTTAAGGTTCTCGATGAAATTTCTCTCTAATCATACAAAAGAAATTCAAAATTTCTTTGTGAAATCAGAGAAATTTCTCTTTGAAAAATTTGGGGCTTCTTTGGTTTGAGTTTCAGAGATGAATTTTAGAAAAAAATTTCTCAAAAATTGTTTGGTTTGAGTTTTTCTCAAAAAAAATTTCAAAATCACTTTTTCTCTCCTACACATCAATCAATCACTTTTTCTCTCTCCTCTCTCTTTTTCAATCACTTTTTCTCTCACACACATCTACTCAATTCTTCTAAATTATCAAATCATCTCAAACTCCCACAAAAAATTTCTCTCTCAAAATATACAACCAAACAAACCAAAAAAATTTATAAAACAACTCTCCCAAATTTTTTTCAAAAACAACTCTCTCAAAAACAAACCAAACAAGCCATTAGTTTGTTTTTGAGAGAGTTGTTTTTGAAAAAAATTTTGGGAAGAGAGTTTAGAAATTTTTTTGGTTTGTTTGATTGTATATTTTGGGAGAGTTGTTTTTTGAAAGTTTGGAATGATTTGATATTTTGGGAGAATTTGAGTAGATGTGTGTGAGAGAAAAAGTGATTGAGGAGAGAGGATAGACAAAAAGTGATTGATTGATGTGTAAGAGAGAGAAAGTGATTTTGGAAATTTTTTGAGAAAAACTCAAACCAAACAATTTTTTAGAAATTTTTTTCTGAAACTCATCTCCCAAATGCAAACCAAACATACCCGAAATTTCTCTGTGTCAGAGCCGAAATTTCTCTAAGTTGAGTAAAATTTTTTTGAAAATTGAAATTTCTTTGTGTAGTATGACAGGTCTAAGATTTTTTTTTTTTATTAGTTAAGGTTTCTCAATAAAATTTCTCGTTGATTATACCTAATTTATCTGTGAAAATTGAAAATTTTCTATGTCGGTGTCGAAATTTCTCTAAGTTGAATTTTTTCTATGAAAATGTTGAGAGACCTTAACTACTATGAAAATATTATATGTCTTTTATCTTATAAAATTTTAATATCAATGACCTTAAAAAAATTCCATTTTTTTAGATATAAAAATAAAGACAAGAATTATTTTAATCAAAATTACATCAAAAATGGAACAACAAACAAATTGACTAAAAAATTCACAGTGCTTTGTGTTTGTTACCTCTAGGATAAATCACCAGACGAAGATCCTGATCTCCAATCTTCAACGTTTGGCTCTTAACATCGAGACCTGTGATCTTTCTCTTCTTCAGACGATCCTTCAACTTTGTGAAATTCTCAATCTTCCAAATATAAAAATTTGAAAACAAATCAGGTTTATGAGGAAGAACACACTTTTTCGGATACTCGATCGATTCTTTAATGACTTGAAAAGATACACTGAACATAGCAGTACTATCATCATGATCATGATCATGAACAGGAAAACCCTTGTTTGGTTCAATAAATCTTGAAAATTCCATGAAATCAACCCAACCAATGGGTTTAGTTTCCCCAATTCGGCCATGTGAGTCTCTGTGAATGCTTTTAGGACTTGACTTGTGATTCAACACTGACATTCTAAACATGCACCAATTCGATTTCTCTGTTTGTTCTTCACTGTTTAAAAACAGGGATAGATAATCAACATCATCAATCACACTCCGATGAATCGAAATCCGAAGAGTACAATCTTCAGCTATAAAGGAAGGGCTCATTAGCTTATGATTCTCGATTAATTCAACAAGCAAACCGAAATTCCTCACAGTCCAAGTGAATTTCCCACAATTGAAGCTCGATTCGTTGTTATCTTGTGTAAACGATGTTGATTCATCCAAGATTCGAATATCGGTGGTGATAGTCAAAGTATCATCAATATTGGAGATAAAGCCTAATTTGGGGTCAAGAACTGTTGAAGAGAGTCCGACGTCGTTCCAACCGTACGATCTCTCCTTTTGGGTGAATCTACATAAGAAAACTCTGCTCATAGAGTTGGATGCATTTAGAGTGTTGAGTATAGAGATCTTCAAGTAAATCAAGGAATCGAACTCAGTTCGTAGAGTGTCATTAACTTGAAGGTAGATAGAATCACAGGTTGAGAACAATGCGATGCGACAATTCAAGCTTCCGTTGAGTTTGAAGCGATTGCTTAAAACTGACTCCACCTCTGTGAAGTCTGTGATTGCCCATCGCCGTGTTGGCGGTGGTGGGGCTTCAAGCTTAGGCTTCATATCAATAGTGAGAATGGTTTTTCTTGGATTATCAGAGTAGAGAGAGAGAGAGAGAGAGAGAGAGAGGATTGGATTGGTTTGGTAATTCGGTTTGATTTCTGTTATGTTCTCTCTCTCTAAATCTATATATGTAAGCATCCAGTTTTGGAGAGAGCGGTTAGCGAACTACTTTTTGAATTTCCTGCGAAATTGATACTTGGTGGAACCATAAAGGGCAATATTACAAACCCTTCATCTAGAGAAATTAATTTACACCACACTGAATCTCACATTATATAAATTAATTTTTATACATAATTACTTACTCACAATTTTTTTGGATGAATAAGGATAAGTCTCGAGACTTTTCCAACCATAAAACTAATTGGGTATTTGGGTACCTAGCCTTGTTTGGCAATTCATTTTTAGTGTAAAAATTTAAAAGTCAATAAAAAAAGTTTAAAAAGTTAACAAATTATATAAAAAAATAAAAAAATTTCTTTTATTTTTTTTTATTTATAAAAAGTTAAAAAATTATCCTAAACATACTAATTTTTTTTACTTCATATTTTAGGCTAAGTTTGGCATTTTCTCAAAAAGTCAAAAAGTCACTACCTTATTTAAATCACATCACCTTATTTAAGTCATATCACCTCTCTATCACATCACTTCAAATTTAATCCATATTTCATAAAAAGTCAAAAAGTGCACTTATTAAGAACATCCCAAACAACCCCTTAACCAAAAAATCAAAAATTTACTAAAATAATATGTTCCCAAACAAGATACCAAAAAAATAAAGTAATTATATTTGCACACCACTATTTCACTTAGTTTGTACCATTTTCATTTTTTTTGGATAAATTATAAACACACCCTCTGAGATTTACTTAAATTACAAATTACCCCTATGGTTTTAGAAATTATATTATACCTCCTAAGGTTTTTAATTTCATAACAAATAAGTCATTTTATTAATAAATTATCAAGTTAATTAATAGTTTTTAATAATGTTAAAATTTTTATTTTAATTAATAATTCAAATAATTTTATTATTGTATAGGTGAACAGTTAGAAATTTCACTTTTTCAATTAATTTTATTAAATAAAAAATTCTAACAGGGAGGGATTTATAATTTTTCAAACAACAGAGACAATTCGTATTTTAAGCAAATTTCAAGAAGTGTATTTGTAATTTATCTTTTTTTTTTTAGTTACTATGATTTCCTTGGTATGAAAATGGTACGAACGCAACTAAAGTGGGTGGGAAACTCAACGGTAACGGGGGTAGGAATGGTGGCAACAACGACAGGAGAAGTGACGGGACTGGGGGTTTGCTAAAGGGAGAAGAGGGATTGTGGCAGCGACGGAGAGAGAAGCCACAAGGCTAGGAGGAAGGATGCTGGCTAATCACCGACCACATTAGAAATGGCAAAAGGGGGTGATAGCTAGGTTAGGGTTAAGGTTTGAATTTGAGATTGGAAAAGGAGAGAGTAATTTGATATCATTTGAGGATAGCTGGTGTGTGTTCATAAAAAATCAAAGAATCTAAGTTGTGTGTGTTCATAAAAAATCAAAGAATCTAAGTTGGGCACGGGGGTAAACTGAGAATTGTGAGATTATGGTGTGCACTAAGATAATGGTTAATGTGCAAATAAAATTTTTCAAAAAAATATTTTTAGCCCTTTCGTGAAACATTAAAAAGAGATGCACAGAATTGATACACAAAAAACTATTGTATGATTCAAATTCACTCATGTTTTATGGGATATATTTAAAGAAAAATGATTTGTGGCACTAAAACTGTTGGCACTAATGGCACTAATTTCCTGTTTTGGTAACTTTGTTTTTTTTTTTTTTTTTTTCTTTACCTGATATAGAAATTAGTGCCATTAGTGCTCAACAAATTAGTGCCACAAATCAAAGCCCATATTTAAAATAAATCTGTGTCACACAAATTTTTTTTATTATAAATATTTCTATAGATGAATTTTGCACACTTAAGTCACGTTTGTTTGGGCACTTAGAGGGTGGAACTGGATTAAGATGGATGTTGGATCCATGAATCTATGTTTGGTTAATTCATGTAAGTACTGGACTAGCACTTACTCATATTCACAATCCTCTTCAAAGGCTGGATTAGTATAGTTGTGAGAAGAGTGTGATTAGGAAAATAGTGAGGGGATTGAATCTATCCTGTCATCCGGTTGATTGACCAGAACAGTATAATTTTTTTTTTCTTACAAAGCTTTCATTTGGGATGTGGGTTGGCTTTTTGGTTATTTTAGCCTGGGGCTAAAAACTCTTGTTTGAGATAAGTTTTTTGGATTTTTGACTTTTGTAAGGAAAAAAATAAAATGATTATGATTCGAATGTGATGTGATTTGATGTCTTGTCTTATTAGATTAAAAAATTTATTTTGTCTTTTTGTGACTATTTTAGCCCAAAAAGAGGATGCCAAACATAGCCCAAATGGCTAGCCGACCAAAAAACACCTGTTTGTTTTAATATTTGTTTTAATTTTTTTTAAATATAGAAATAAATTATTTATTTATTTTATATAAAAATAATTTAATAATTCCATAACTAATCATTTCATACATTATTATCAAAACAAATACATTTTACTGAATTTGCTCACTAAAATTTCTATATTAACAATCTCTTCATTAATATTTTTTTACTAACAATTTAATTCAATTTAGTTTGCCAAATAAACATAACCCTTGCTCTATGTGTTCGTTCCAAAAAAAAAAAAAAAAAAAAAAATGTTGTTCTTCGTGAAAATCTTAAGCATAGACCATCGAAAAACAAAAAAGTCACAGGTGGATGGGGATGAACTCGGAGACGGTCAGAATATCGTGATGTGACAACAAAACTTTGCCGTTTAGTTTATTATTTTTTTTTAGTTTGTGCAATGTGATTTTATTTTCTCTTTTTAATTTCATTTTTCAATTTTCAAATTTATTTTTCAAGCCAATCATATGTGAGTTTTTGTTGTACTTCTGTTTACAATATATAATGCAAACATGATGATAATTAATGACAAATTATATTTACTTATAATCATTTAAGATGTTTAGATATAGTATTGACCACAAATGATGAATTGCAAGTAACATAATTTACCAATTTCTCAATGTTTATCAAATCTGAAGAAAAAAATTTTGTCCATAAATTTTATTTGAATTCCTTTTCTTATATATATATATATATAAATATTTAAAAAAAAAAATCAATTGATCCAATAACATACACTGCCATGTAGACTTTTTCATATTTGGATAATGATAATTTTTAGGATTCGTTTAGGATGTGAGTTGACTCTTTAACTTTTTGGTTATTTTAGGATTGGTTTGGCATGTTTGAAAAAAGTCAAAAAGTCACTATCCTATTTAAGTCACATCACCTCTCTAACACATCACTTCAAACCCAACCTATATTTCATAAAAAGTCAAAAAATGCACTTATTTAGATTATTCTAAACAACCGTTTAAAACTAAAAAGTCTTATTTGTGATAGACTTTTTAAATTTTTTGACTTTTGTAAAAGAAAAAATGAAATCATTATGATTTAAATCAGACATTTTGTCTTATTAGACTAAAAAATATAATTTGTCCTTTTGTGTTTATTTTAACCAAAAAGTCCCATTTTGTGAGGCTTATTTCTTTACTGATTCACAACCACCCTCACAAAATTAAAAATTGTAAGGCATATTTGATTAACATGAAATAATTGTCTTATCATTATTGTAATTTTTAACTTTTTAAAAATATTAGGGCTAGACCATATATTATTTACTCATTTAATGATTTTTCTACTTGAATTTTGGATGATTTTGAATGTGAAGAAATTGGATTTAAAATGATATTGGACACTGAATTTATATAATTTGGTTGGTTTATAGCTTCAGTTTTTTTTTTTTTTTATTTTTTTTTAAAAATTTGGTTGCTATAATTTCATATATATATATATATGGCTTACATGTTATATTTTTCTGTATTATATGGTTACTGCAAGTTATATAATTAAAGTGTCATTAGTTTCAAGTTCTTCAGTTTAAAGATTGATTTGCTTTTGAAATTTGTTTTGATAGAAAAGTGATTTTGACACAAATAAAAATATTATAGAACCCAATTTTTATTAAAAAACTTATATATTTTTTTCAACTAAACAAACCCATTCAAGTCACGTATAGTATTTTGGAAATTTTTTTTAAAGTCCCTGGTATTAAGATTTTATAATATAAAAGACATCCAATATTTTTATAATGTATGTCTAAGGTCCCTCAACATTGATCCAAAGAAAATTCGATCCAGAGAATTTCTCTGGACAAAACAGAGAAATTTTGGTTCACAGAGAATTTCTCTGGCCGAATTTTCTCTAGATTTCACAGAGAAATTCTGATTCAGAGAAACTCTGATTCACAAAGAATTTATCTGGTCGAATTTTTTTTTGGACTTCACCAAAGAAATTCTGGTTCACAGAGAATTTCTTTGGTCAAATTTACTCTGGACTTCACATAGAAATTTTCTCCAAACCAGAGAAATTCTCTCCAAATCAGAGAAATTTCAAGGGAAATTTGTCTCATTACGTGCAGAGAATTACTATGGAATCAAACCAAAGAAAATTAAAATTTCTCTGAACAAATTTGTTTAGTTCTGTAGAATCCTTTCTCTGTGAAACCAAAGAAGCACTACTACAAAAATAGTTAAAGATCACACTTGGACAAAAAAAACTATCTCACTTTTATTAGAAGTGTGATAAAAAAATTAGATTGATATTTTAATTACACTTAATTGATTAAGTGTGATAATATTTATTTTCATGTCATTTTTTAATTAAGTGTGATTATATATATATATTATATATATTTTTAATCACACTTCTAATTAAAGTGTGATTATATATACACTACTAAAATAATATTTAATAATATTTATTTTTAATCACACTTTTTTAAATAAGTATGATTATATATATATATATATATTTAATCACACTTCTTAAATAGTGTGGTTGCATAAAACATTTCAATTTGATTTTTATATAAAATATACTATTCCCAAATTCGCGCCTTTATTCTACCCATGAATGAGAGAGGACGACTCTTTCCATTCCTAGCAAGATTGAATTTCACAAACACACAGGTCTCTTCTCCTTCTTCTTACCTTCTGTTTCTGAAACGAAGCCCTATTTTGTTTTCTTCATCATAGCTCCGAACCACCATTGAAGTTACTCACTCAAATTTATCTTTTGAAAATAAAAAACCTCTAGAAATTTCTGGTGAGTTCTCTATTTTTTGTGCCCCTTTTGTGTATATATTTATGATTATGATTATTATTAGTGGAATTTTATAGATATAGGTTTTCATTGTGAATGAGGGTCTTTAGGTGGTAATGATACGTGTCTGTAAATCAAAGTTGAAATTTGTAAGGTTTTTGTTAATGGTTGGTGGGCTTTATAAGAGGTAGGTCTATGTTAGTTGTTTTGTAGAATATACAACTCCATTACACTAGTGACTCTACATATATACATACATACATACATACATATATATATATATGTATAATATATTTATTTGATACAAACAGAATAATATCTGGGAAAATGTTGTTTATATTGCTTCTCTATTTCCTTTAATTTGGTTACAATACTTCATATGTAATATGATTGGCTTTTGGCACTACTACATTGATTGGCCAATCACTGATTGTTGCCTTGAAGTTTCCAAATGTTACTTGGATTGTAAAATGGGCAATGTGTTATTGACATATAATGCACATTGGATTTAACCAAGCACATTTTGCAGCAGGGTGTTTAAAGAAATCTGACATGGTATATACCAAATTCCTATCTTGAATAACAAAATTTAACATGTGTATATTGAAAAATGATCTACTTTTCTTTTATGAAGTAATTTGCAGATTAGCTAGAGTCCAAGTTGGTTTCTCTATTCATTTCATTCCTTTTGACTTGCTTGGTATTTTGAAGCATTGCTTACTAGCAAAAATCCTTAATCTCCATAATGATGTGGTTGTTTAATATTCTCTTTTGAGCCGAAATTAGACAATATCTCCTAGAGAAAGCACCCTTATCCAGTTTATTTTTCTTTTATTATATTTTATTCTCTTATTGAAATTCTTATTCTTCTCAATTTCTCTCATAATCGGCTTTTCTCTTCCCATCTAGATAACAAGCTTAATGGATGGTGTTGTTTTTTATAACATTCCTTTCTCAAATGAAATTGGAATTCATCGTTTGTTTCTTTCCATTCACTCGGATCTCTTCTGTTTCATCAATTTTGTTTGTGAGCTAGGGCCTAAGTTTAGTCCTAAAGGTGTCGTCGATGGACAACATGTGGATATAATGTCTATATATGTTGTAATGTTACATATCTTGGGATTGTAATATAATGTATCTACTTGCAGATTAGACAACCCTAGCAATGTTAGTACAGTACTAGACATGCTTATTTTTAAATCCAATTTTCAATGCAATTTCAACGAGGCAAATATCCCTCTTCCTGAACCTAAATACTGGATTGCTTAGGAATCTATTGTTGGACAATCTTCATTATATTTAAAAAATAAATTCTATTTGTGTACTTAACAACAAACGGAATACAGAAGAAATAAAAGAAAAGAGAGAGATTGTTTTATTACAAAAATCAAACCAAAATATAAAATAAATAAAAACAGATTTTTGTTTTGTTATAAAAACAAAATCAAAATCTGAAACAGAAAAATAATAAAATAGAAAATAAATTTCTTTCTTACCAAATTAATTTCTTGAACAAATTTTTGATCAAGTTCAGTGTTTAACATTGCGTCCTTAAGACAGATTCGTCATCTCCACGGTGCTTTCAGATTGTGGACGTCTATATCCCAAAATAAAATGATCAACAATGAATAGTAGCAGCAATACACACTATTCACACAACGAACACATTTTGTGTATACACTCTTTATCACAGAAAATTAATTACTCTATTTCTCACAGAAAATTAATGTAATTAATGCAGCAAAATGCAGAGATGAATGGCAGCAGAGAAGTACGAAAATTGGAGTAAAAATCCAAATGAGGGACTGCCTTTATATAGGAAATTTCGTGGCTGTTCAGATTTGATTTCAACAGGTATGGTACCTGTTCGGACAGATAAAAAACTGTCTGGTTTGAATCTGTTTGGGTTTGAAATTTAAACAGATTTGAATCTGTCCGGTTTATGTTTGGACAGATATGAAGCCTGTACAGAAATTCTGAAGATGTGTAAAATTTGAATTTTCCAACTAAAATTTAAATTCAAACGGTCAGAATTTATTTCCCAAAAATAAAAAATAAATTCAAATGTTTTTGGCCCAAAAAGAATTATTATTGAGCCGAACAAACCTAACCTAACCTCACACCATACACCTGCGCCCAAGCCCAGGCCCAGTCTAGCCTGAACGGACGGCGGTGGTTCGCGTGTGTGTTTATTTTGGTCCAATGGGTCTAACCCACTTTGCCCATAACCTCCCTCTCTACAAAACTTGGGTGCCCCTTGGGGCCTACCCCAAGTTCCAAACTCAAGCCTTATAAACCCACTCAAAATTTTCCCACCAAATCAATATGGGATAAACCTTAAACCAAACCTTAAAGAATTTTCACCAAAAACTCCATTTCCATGGAGCTCATTTTGGCTTCAATTTCTCGTTCACTCGATAATAGTTTTGAGTAACCAAATATACTATGTGAATCACAACGCGACATAGAACGTGTTACCACTTAGACAAGGCAACTTTGGCGCATGGATCCCACCTAAAAATTAGACCAAAGTTGAGGAAAAATTCTGTTTTTTTCCAAAACTTTCAAAACCCATTTCTAACAATCCCTCACATGAATGGAATTTGATGATAATGGAAATGCAACAATATGCAGAATTTGTCGAAAGAGTATAAATCGAAAATATCTTGCATAAGGATAGGTAGCTTTTGGCCTTGAACCTTCCATACTGATAACCTATCGGATTTACTAGTTAACCACTGGACGCGATGCCTTGAATTGTTTAGCCGTTTGTGTAAGCCAAGACAATAGATTTTATATAAAATATCTTCTGACACATCGTGGTTCTCATGATTGTATTCATTTTGGCCTTGAACGCTCCTGGTTTTCATGAGTGCTTCTAGAGAATTTAGCCTCTTTATTCTCATAGAATTGGCCCCAGTTCAACACTCATATAGGTGATTCTTATTGTGAATATCTACAACATAGTCTTGATTATGCTAATCAAGATATAAGTAATAAA